>JAJSSI010000039.1:0-99462 GCA_031841125.1 Acanthococcus lagerstroemiae | reverse complement strand
CGAAGCTCCCGAAAATTTTTTCACCCGATAAAAGACATGATGTATAGTGTGGAGAAATCTTCAAAATTTTCAAAAATCAAAGTTTTTTTAATTGAAGACTGTATTTTTCCTCTATTTTTCGCGCTGAGCTCGAATTCGTTGTTCCAATTGTGCGGCGACGCTCCGTAGGCGAGAGATACTCTCGAAAAATGTGGTCAAAATGGGTGAAAAAATCACTCTAGCTCAATTTTGACAGCGGATTCGGATTTGCCACGAAAAATTGAGTAACCAGCCCCAGCCCCGATGCCGAAGCACCCCGAAATTTTTTCACCGAAAAAAGACATGATGTATAGTATGGAGAAAACTTCAAAATTTTCAAAAATCAAAATTTTTGAATTGAAGTTTGTTTTTTACTCAATTTTTTTGCGCCGAGCTCGAATTCGTTGTTCCATATTGAAAATTTTTTCACCTGAAAAAAAACATGATGTATAGTGTGGAGAAATCTTCAAAATTTTCAAAAATCAAAATTTTATCAAAATCAAAATTTTTGAATTGAAGGCTGTTTTTTTACTCAGTTTTTTGCGCCGAGCTCGAATTCGTTGTTCATATTGAAAATTTTTTCACCTGAAAAAAAACATGATGTATAGTGTGGAGGAATCTTCAAAATTTTCAAAAATCAAAATTTTTGAATTGAAGACTGTACTTACTCAATTTTTTGCGCTGAGCTCGAATTCGTTGTTCAAATTTGGCGGCGACGCTCCGTCGGCCAGATACCCTCGAAAATGTGGTCAAAATGGTGAAAATATCACTGTAGCTCAATTTTGACAACGGATTCGGATTTGCCACGAAAAATTGAGTAACCAGCCCCAGCCTCGACGCCGAAGCACCCCGAAAATTTTTTCACCCGAAAAAAGACATGATGTATAGTATGGAGAAATCTTCAAAATTTTCAAAAATCAAAATTTTTGAATTGAAGACTGTTTTTTTACTCAGTTTTTTTGCGCCGAGCTCGAATTCGTTGTTCATATTGAAAATTTTTTCACCTGAAAAAAAACATGATGTATAGTGTGGAAAATCTTCAAAATTTTCAAAAATCAAAATTTTTGAATTGAAGTTTGTTTTTTACTCAATTTTTTGCGCCGAGCTCGAATTCGTTGTTCATATTGAAAATTTTTTCACCTGAAAAAAAACATGATGTATAGTGTGGAGAAATCTTCAAAATTTTCAAAAATCAAATTTTCAAAAATCAAAATTTTTGAATTGAAGGCTGTTTTTTACTCAGTTTTTTGCGCCGAGCTCGAATTCGTTGTTCATATTGAAAATTTTTTCACCTGAAAAAAAACATGATGTATAGTGTGGAGGAATCTTCAAAATTTTCAAAAATCAAAATTTTTGAATTGAAGACTGTATTTTACTCAATTTTTTGCGCTGAGCTCGAATTCGTTGTTCAAATTTGGCGGCGACGCTCCGTCGGCCAGATACCCTCGAAAATGTGGTCAAAATGGGTGAAAATATCACTGTAGCTCAATTTTGACAACGGATTCGGATTTGCCACGAAAAATTGAGTAACCAGCCCCAGCCTCGACGCCGAAGCACCCCGAAAATTTTTTCACCCCCGAAAAAAGACATGATGTATAGTATGGAGAAATCTTCAAAATTTTCAAAAATCAAAATTTTTGAATTGAAGACTGTTTTTTACTCAGTTTTTTGCGCCGAGCTCGAATTCGTTGTTCATATTGAAAATTTTTTCACCTGAAAAAAAACATGATGTATAGTGTGGAGAAATCTTCAAAATTTTCAAAAATCAAAATTTTTGAATTGAAGTTTGTTTTTTACTCAATTTTTT
The DNA here is from genome assembly GCA_031841125.1 of Acanthococcus lagerstroemiae. Classification (NCBI taxonomy): domain Eukaryota; kingdom Metazoa; phylum Arthropoda; class Insecta; order Hemiptera; family Eriococcidae; genus Acanthococcus; species Acanthococcus lagerstroemiae. The sequence goes on along the minus strand of JAJSSI010000039.1, from coordinate 97,637 downwards.
GCGCCGAGCTCGAATTCGTTGTTCATATTGAAAATTTTTTCACCTGAAAAAAAACATGATGTATAGTGTGGAGAAATCTTCAAAATTTTCAAAAATCAAAATTTTTGAATTGAAGACTGTATTTTACTCAATTTTTAGCGCTGAGCTCGAATTCGTTGTTCAAATTTGGCGGCGACGCTCCGTCGGCGAGATACCCTCGAAAATGTGGTCAAAATGGGTGAAAAAATCACTCTAGCTCAATTTTGACAGCGGATTCGGATTTGCCACGAAAAATTGAGTAACCAGCCCCAGCCCCGACGCCGAAGCTTTCCGAAAATTTTTTCACCCGAAAAAAGACATGATGTATAGTATGGAGGAATCTTTAAAATTTTCAAAAATCAAAATTTTTGAATTGAAGACTGTATTTTACTCAATTTTTAGCGCTGAGCTCGAATTCGTTGTTCAAATTTGGCGGCGACGCTTCGTAGGCGAGATACCTTCGAAAATGTGGTCAAAAAGGGTCAAAAAATCATTCTAGCTCAATTTTGACAACGGATTCGGATTCGCCACGAGAAATTGAGTAACCAGCCCCAGGCCCGACGCCGAAGCTCTCCGAAAATTATTTCACCCGAAAAAAGACATGATGTATAGTATGGAGAAAACTTCAAAATTTTCAAAAATCAAAATTTTCAAAAATAAAAATTTTTGAATTGAAGGCTGTTTTTTACTCAGTTTTTGCGCCGAGCTCGAATTCGTTGTTCAATTGAAAATTTTTTCACCTGAAAAAACATGATGTATAGTATGGAGAAAACTTCAAAATTTTCAAAAATCAAAATTTTCAAAAATCAAAATTTTTGAATTGAAGGCTGTGTTTTACTCAGTTTTTTGCGCCGAGCTCGAATTCGTTCTTCATATTGAAAATTTTTTCACCTGAAAAAAAAACATGAGGTATAGTGTGGAGGAATCTTCAAAATTTTCAAAAATCAAAATTTTTGAATTGAAGGCTGTTTTTTACTCAGTTTTTTCCGCCGAGCTCGAATTCGTTGTTCATATTGAAAATTTTTTCACCTGAAAAAAAACATGATGTATAGTGTGGAGGAATCTTCAAAATTTCAAAAATCAAAATTTTTGAATTGAAGACTGTACTTTACTCAATTTTTTGCGCTGAGCTCGAATTCGTTGTTCAAATTTGGCGCCGACGCTCCGTCGGCCAGATACCCTCGAAAATGTGGTCAAAATGGGTGAAAATATCACTGTAGCTCAATTTTGACAACGGATTCGGATTTGCCACGAAAAATTGAGTAACCTGCCCCAGCACCGACGCCGAAGCTCCCCGAAAATTTTTTCACCCGAAAAAAGACATGATGTATAGTATGGAGGAATCTTCAAAATTTTCAAAAATCTAAATTTTTGAATTGAAGACTGTATTTTACTCAATTTTTAGCGCTGAGCTCGAATTCGTTGTTCAAATTTGGCGGCGACGCTTCGTAGGCGAGATACCTTCGACAATGTGGTCAAAAAGGGTCAAAAAATCACTCTAGCTCAATTTTGACGACGGATTCGGATTCGCCACGAAAGATTGAGTAACCAGCCCAAGGCCCGACGCCGAAGCTCTCCGAAAATTTTTTCACCCGAAAAAAGACATGATGTATAGTATGGAGGAATCTTCAAAATTTTCAAAAATCAAAATTTTTGAATTGAAGACTGTTTTTTACTCAATTTTTTGCGCCGAGCTCGAATTCGTCGTTCATATTGAAATTTTTTTCACCTGAAAAAAAACATGATGTATAGTGTGGAGAAATCTTCAAAATTTTCAAAAATCAAAGTTTTTTAATTGAAGACTGTATTTTTCTCAATTTTTCGCGCAGAGCACGAATTCGTTGTTCAAATTGGGCGGCGACGCTCCGTTGCCGAGATACCCTCGAAAATGTGGTCAAAATGGGTGAAAAAACCACTCTAGCTCGATTTTGACAACGGATTCGGGTTCGCCACGAAAAATTGGGTAACCAGCCCCAGCCCCGACGCCGAAACTCTCCCAAAATTTTTTCACCCGAAAAAAGACATGATGTATAGTATGGAGAAATCTTCAAAATTTTCAAAAATCAAAATTTTTGAATTGAAGTTTGTTTTTTACTCAATTTTTTGCGCCGAGCTCGAATTCGTTGTTCATATTGAAAATTTTTTCACCTGAAAAAAAACATGATGTATAGTGTGGAGAAATCTTCAAAATTTTCAAAAATCAAAATTTTTGAATTGAAGACTGTATTTTACTCAATTTTTAGCGCTGAGCTCGAATTCGTTGTTCAAATTTGGCGGCGACGCTCCGTCGGCGAGATACCCTCGAAAATGTGGTCAAAATGGGTGAAAAAATCACTCTAGCTCAATTTTGACAGCGGATTCGGATTTGCCACGAAAAATTGGGTAACCAGCCCCAGCCCCGACGCCGAAACTCTCCCAAAATTTTTTCACCCGAAAAAAGACATGATGTATAGTATGGAGGAATCTTCAAAATTTTCAAAAAACAAAATTTTTGAATTGAAGACTGTTTTTTACTCAATTTTTTGCGCCGAGCTCGAATTCGTCGTTCATATTGAAAATTTTTTCACCTGAAAAAAAACATGATGTATAGTGTGGAGAAATCTTCAAAATTTTCAAAAATCAAAGTTTTTTAATTGAAGACTGTATTTTTCTCAATTTTTCGCGCAGAGCACGAATTCGTTGTTCAAATTTGGCGGCGGCGCTCCGTTGCCGAGATACCCTCGAAAATGTGGTCAAAATGGGTGAAAAAACCACTCTAGCTCGATTTTGACAACGGATTCGGGTTCGCCACGAAAAATTGGGTAACCAGCCCCAGCCCCGACGCCGAAACTCTCCCAAAATTTTTCACCCGAAAAAAGACATGATGTATAGTACGGAGAAATCTTCAAAATTTTCAAAAATCAAAGTTTTTGAATTGAAGACTGTATTTTACTCAATTTTTCGCGCTGAGCTCGAATTCGTTGTTCCAATTTTGCGGCGACGCTCCGTAGGCGAGAGATACTCTCGAAAATGTGGTCAAAGAGGGTTAAAAAATCCCTCTAGCTCATTTTTGACAACGGATTCGGATTCGCCACGAAAAATTGAGAAACCGGCCCCAGCCCCGACGCCGAAACTCTCCCAACATTTTTTCACCCGAAAAAAGACATGATGTATAGTATGGAGGAATCTTCAAAATTTTCAAAAATCAAAATTTAAGAATTGAAGACTGTTTTTTACTCAGTTTTTTGCGCCGAGCTCGAATTCGTTGTTCAAATTTGGCGGCGGCGCTCCGTTGCCGAGATACCCTCGAAAATGTGGTCAAAATGGGTGAAAAAATCACTCTAGCTCGATTTTGACAACGGATTCGGATTCGCCACGAAAAATTGGGTAACCAGCCCCAGCCCCGACGCCGAAACTCTCCCAAAATTTTTTCACCCGAAAAAAGACATGATGTATAGTATGGAGGAATCTTCAAAATATAAAAAAATCAAAATTTTTGAATTGAAGACTGTATTTTACTCAATTTTTCGCGCTGAGCTCGAATTCGTTGTTCAAATTTGGCGGCGACGCCCCGTAGGCGAGAGATACTCTCGAAAATGTGGTCAAAATGGGTGAAAAAATCACACTAGCTCAATTTTGGCAGCGGATTCGGATTTGCCACGAAAAATTGAGTAACCAGCCCCAGCCCCGACGCCGAAGCTCCCCGAAAATTTTTTCACCCGATAAAAGACATGATGTATAGTGTGGAGAAATCTTCAAAATTTTCAAAAATCAAAGTTTTTTAATTGAAGACTGTATTTTTCTCTATTTTTCGCGCAGAGCACGAATTCGTTGTTCAAATTTGGCGGCGGCGCTCCGTTGCCGATATACCCTCGAAAATGTGGTCAAAATGGGTGAAAAAATCACTCTAGCTCAATTTTGACAGCGGATTCGGATTTGCCACGAAAAATTGAGTATCCAGCCCCAGCCCCGACGCCGAAGCTCCTCGAAAATTTTTTCACCCGAAAAAAGACATGATGTATAGTATGGAGAAATCTTCAAAATTTTCAAAAATCAAAGTTTTTGAATTGAAGACTGTATTTTACTCAATTTTTCGCGCTGAGCTCGAATTCGTTGTTCCAATTTTGCGGCGACGCTCCGTAGGCGAGAGATACTCTCGAAAATGTGGTCAAAATGGGTGAAAAAATCACTCTAGCTCAATTTTGACAGCGGATTCGGATTTGCCACGAAAAATTGAGTAACCAGCCCCAGCCCCGATGCCGAAGCTCCCCGAAAATTTTTTCACCCGAAAAAAGACATGATGTATAGTATGGAGAAAACTTCAAAATTTTCAAAAATCAAAATTTTTGAATTGAAGTTTGTTTTTTACTCAATTTTTTGCGCCGAGCTCGAATTCGTTGTTCATATTGAAAATTTTTTCACCTGAAAAAAAACATGATGTATAGTGTGGAGAAATCTTCAAAATTTTCAAAAATCAAAATTTTCAAAAATCAAAATTTTTGAATTGAAGGCTGTTTTTTACTCAGTTTTTTGCGCCGAGCTCGAATTCGTTGTTCATATTGAAAATTTTTTCACCTGAAAAAAAACATGATGTATAGTGTGGAGGAATCTTCAAAATTTTCAAAAATCAAAATTTTTGAATTGAAGACTGTACTTTACTCAATTTTTTGCGCTGAGCTCGAATTCGTTGTTCAAATTTGGCGGCGACGCTCCGTCGGCCAGATACCCTCGAAAATGTGGTCAAAATGGGTGAAAATATCACTGTAGCTCAATTTTGACAACGGATTCGGATTTGCCACGAAAAATTGAGTAACCAGCCCCAGCCTCGACGCCGAAGCACCCCGAAAATTTTTTCACCCGAAAAAAGACATGATGTATAGTATGGAGAAATCTTCAAAATTTTCAAAAATCAAAATTTTTGAATTGAAGACTGTTTTTTACTCAGTTTTTTGCGCCGAGCTCGAATTCGTTGTTCATATTGAAAATTTTTTCACCTGAAAAAAAACATGATGTATAGTGTGGAGAAATCTTCAAAATTTTCAAAAATCAAAATTTTTGAATTGAAGTTTGTTTTTTACTCAATTTTTTGCGCCGAGCTCGAATTCGTTGTTCATATTGAAAATTTTTTCACCTGAAAAAAAACATGATGTATAGTGTGGAGAAATCTTCAAAATTTTCAAAAATCAAAATTTTCAAAAATCAAAATTTTTGAATTGAAGGCTGTTTTTTACTCAGTTTTTTGCGCCGAGCTCGAATTCGTTGTTCATATTGAAAATTTTTTCACCTGAAAAAAAACATGATGTATAGTGTGGAGGAATCTTCAAAATTTTCAAAAATCAAAATTTTTGAATTGAAGACTGTATTTTACTCAATTTTTTGCGCTGAGCTCGAATTCGTTGTTCAAATTTGGCGGCGACGCTCCGTCGGCCAGATACCCTCGAAAATGTGGTCAAAATGGGTGAAAATATCACTGTAGCTCAATTTTGACAACGGATTCGGATTTGCCACGAAAAATTGAGTAACCAGCCCCAGCCTCGACGCCGAAGCACCCCGAAAATTTTTTCACCCGAAAAAAGACATGATGTATAGTATGGAGAAATCTTCAAAATTTTCAAAAATCAAAATTTTTGAATTGAAGACTGTTTTTTACTCAGTTTTTTGCGCCGAGCTCGAATTCGTTGTTCATATTGAAAATTTTTTCACCTGAAAAAAAACATGATGTATAGTGTGGAGAAATCTTCAAAATTTTCAAAAATCAAAATTTTTGAATTGAAGTTTGTTTTTTACTCAATTTTTTGCGCCGATCTCGAATTCGTTGTTCATATTGAAAATTTTTTCACCTGAAAAAAAACATGATGTATAGTGTGGAGAAATCTTCAAAATTTTCAAAAATCAAAATTTTTGAATTGAAGACTGTATTTTACTCAATTTTTAGCGCTGAGCTCGAATTCGTTGTTCAAATTTGGCGGCGACGCTCCGTCGGCGAGATACCCTCGAAAATGTGGTCAAAATGGGTGAAAAAATCACTCTAGCTCAATTTTGACAGCGGATTCGGATTTGCCACGAAAAATTGAGTAACCAGCCCCAGCCCCGACGCCGAAGCTTTCCGAAAATTTTTTCACCCGAAAAAAGACATGATGTATAGTATGGAGGAATCTTTAAAATTTTCAAAAATCAAAATTTTTGAATTGAAGACTGTATTTTACTCAATTTTTAGCGCTGAGCTCGAATTCGTTGTTCAAATTTGGCGGCGACGCTTCGTAGGCGAGATACCTTCGAAAATGTGGTCAAAAAGGGTCAAAAAATCATTCTAGCTCAATTTTGACAACGGATTCGGATTCGCCACGAGAAATTGAGTAACCAGCCCCAGGCCCGACGCCGAAGCTCTCCGAAAATTATTTCACCCGAAAAAAGACATGATGTATAGTATGGAGAAAACTTCAAAATTTTCAAAAATCAAAATTTTCAAAAATCAAAATTTTTGAATTGAAGGCTGTTTTTTACTCAGTTTTTTGCGCCGAGCTCGAATTCGTTGTTCATATTGAAAATTTTTTCACCTGAAAAAAAACATGATGTATAGTATGGAGAAAACTTCAAAATTTTCAAAAATCAAAATTTTCAAAAATCAAAATTTTTGAATTGAAGGCTGTGTTTTACTCAGTTTTTTGCGCCGAGCTCGAATTCGTTCTTCATATTGAAAATTTTTTCACCTGAAAAAAAAACATGAGGTATAGTGTGGAGGAATCTTCAAAATTTTCAAAAATCAAAATTTTTGAATTGAAGGCTGTTTTTTACTCAGTTTTTTCCGCCGAGCTCGAATTCGTTGTTCATATTGAAAATTTTTTCACCTGAAAAAAAACATGATGTATAGTGTGGAGGAATCTTCAAAATTTTCAAAAATCAAAATTTTTGAATTGAAGACTGTACTTTACTCAATTTTTTGCGCTGAGCTCGAATTCGTTGTTCAAATTTGGCGCCGACGCTCCGTCGGCCAGATACCCTCGAAAATGTGGTCAAAATGGGTGAAAATATCACTGTAGCTCAATTTTGACAACGGATTCGGATTTGCCACGAAAAATTGAGTAACCTGCCCCAGCACCGACGCCGAAGCTCCCCGAAAATTTTTTCACCCGAAAAAAGACATGATGTATAGTATGGAGGAATCTTCAAAATTTTCAAAAATCTAAATTTTTGAATTGAAGACTGTATTTTACTCAATTTTTAGCGCTGAGCTCGAATTCGTTGTTCAAATTTGGCGGCGACGCTTCGTAGGCGAGATACCTTCGACAATGTGGTCAAAAAGGGTCAAAAAATCACTCTAGCTCAATTTTGACGACGGATTCGGATTCGCCACGAAAGATTGAGTAACCAGCCCAAGGCCCGACGCCGAAGCTCTCCGAAAATTTTTTCACCCGAAAAAAGACATGATGTATAGTATGGAGAAAACTTCAAAATTTTCAAAAATCAAAATTTTTGAATTGAAGGCTGTGTTTTACTCAGTTTTTTGCGCCGAGCTCGAATTCGTTCTTCATATTGAAAATTTTTTCACCTGAAAAAAAACATGATGTATAGTGTGGAGGAATCTTCAAAATTTTCAAAAATCAAAATTTTTGAATTGAAGACTGTTTTTTACTCAGTTTTTTGCGCCGAGCTCGAATTCGTTGTTCATATTGAAAATTTTTTCACCTGAAAAAAAACATGATGTATAGTGTGGAGAAATCTTCAAAATTTTCAAAAATCAAAATTTTTGAATTGAAGTTTGTTTTTTACTCAATTTTTTGCGCCGAGCTCGAATTCGTTGTTCATATTGAAAATTTTTTCACCTGAAAAAAAACATGATGTATAGTATGGAGAAAACTTCAAAATTTTCAAAAATCAAAATTTTTGAATTGAAGGCTGTGTTTTACTCAGTTTTTTGCGCCGAGCTCGAATTCGTTCTTCATATTGAAAATTTTTTCACCTGAAAAAAAAACATGAGGTATAGTGTGGAGGAATCTTCAAAATTTTCAAAAATCAAAATTTTTGAATTGAAGACTGTTTTTTACTCAGTTTTTTCCGCCGAGCTCGAATTCGTTGTTCATATTGAAAATTTTTTCACCTGAAAAAAAACATGATGTATAGTGTGGAGAAATCTTCAAAATTTTCAAAAATCAAAATTTTTGAATTGAAGACTGTTTTTTACTCAATTTTTTGCGCTGAGCTCGAATTCGTTGTTCAAATTTGGCGGCGACGCTCCGTCGGCGAGATACCCTCGAAAATGTGGTCAAAATGGGTGAAAATATCACTGTAGCTCAATTTTGAGAACGGATTCGGATTTGCCACGAAAAATTGAGTAGCCAGCCCCAGCCCCGACGCCGAAGCTCCCCGAAAATTTTTTCACCCGAAAAAAGACATGATGTATAGTATGGAGAAATCTTCAAAATTTTCAAAAATCAAAATTTTTGAATTGAAGACTGCTTTTTACTCAATTTTTTGCGCCGAGCTCGAATTCGTTGTTCATATTGAAAATTTTTTCACCTGAAAAAAAACATGATGTATAGTGTGGAGAAATCTTCAAAATTTTCAAAAATCAAAATTTTTGAATTGAAGACTGTTTTTTACTCAGTTTTTTGCGCCGAGCTCGAATTCGTTGTTCAAATTTGGCGGCGGCGCTCCGTTGCCGAGATACCCTCGAAAATGTGGTCAAAATGGGTGAAAAAATCACTCTAGCTCGATTTTGACAACGGATTCGGATTCGCCACGAAAAATTGGGTAACCAGCCCCAGCCCCGACGCCGAAACTCTCCCAAAATTTTTTCACCCGAAAAAAGACATGATGTATAGTATGGAGGAATCTTCAAAATTTTCAAAAATCTAAATTTTTGAATTGAAGACTGTTTTTTACTCAGTTTTTTGCGCCGAGCTCGAATTCGTTGTTCAAATTTGGCGGCGGCGCTCCGTTGCCGAGATACCCTCGAAAATGTGGTCAAAATGGGTGAAAAAATCACTCTAGCTCGATTTTGACAACGGATTCGGATTCGCCACGAAAAATTGGGTAACCAGCCCCAGCCCCGACGCCGAAACTCTCCCAAAATTTTTTCACCCGAAAAAAGACATGATGTATAGTATGGAGGAATCTTCAAAATTTTCAAAAATCAAAATTTTTGAATTGAAGACTGTTTTTTACTCAATTTTTTGCGCCGAGCTCGAATTCGTCGTTCATATTGAAAATTTTTTCACCTGAAAAAAAACATGATGTATAGTGTGGAGAAATCTTCAAAATTTTCAAAAATCAAAGTTTTTTAATTGAAGACTGTATTTTTCTCAATTTTTCGCTCAGAGCACGAATTCGTTGTTCAAATTTGGCGGCGGCGCTCCGTTGCCGAGATACCCTCGAAAATGTGGTCAAAATGGGTGAAAAAACCACTCTAGCTCGATTTTGACAACGGATTCGGGTTCGCCACGAAAAATTGGGTAACCAGCCCCAGCCCCGACGCCGAAACTCTCCCAAAATTTTTTCACCCGAAAAAAGACATGATGTATAGTATGGAGAAATCTTCAAAATTTTCAAAAATCAAAATTTTTGAATTGAAGTTTGTTTTTTACTCAATTTTTTGCGCCGAGCTCGAATTCGTTGTTCATATTGAAAATTTTTTCACCTGAAAAAAAACATGATGTATAGTGTGGAGAAATCTTCAAAATTTTCAAAAATCAAAATTTTTGAATTGAAGACTGTATTTTACTCAATTTTTAGCGCTGAGCTCGAATTCGTTGTTCAAATTTGGCGGCGACGCTCCGTCGGCGAGATACCCTCGAAAATGTGGTCAAAATGGGTGAAAAAATCACTCTAGCTCAATTTTGACAGCGGATTCGGATTTGCCACGAAAAATTGAGTAACCAGCCCCAGCCCCGATGCCGAAGCTCCCCGAAAATTTTTTCACCCGAAAAAAGACATGATGTATATAGTATGGAGAAAACTTCAAAATTTTCAAAAATCAAAATTTTCAAAAATCAAAATTTTTGAATTGAAGGCTGTGTTTCACTCAGTTTTTTGCGCCGAGCTCGAATTCGTTCTTCATATTGAAAATTTTTTCACCTGAAAAAAAAACATGATGTATAGTGTGGAGGAATCTTCAAAATTTTCAAAAATCAAAATTTTTGAATTGAAGACTGTTTTTTACTCAGTTTTTTGCGCCGAGCTCGAATTCGTTGTTCATATTGAAAATTTTTTCACCTGAAAAAAAACATGATGTATAGTGTGGAGAAATCTTCAAAATTTTCAAAAATCAAAATTTTTGAATTGAAGACTGTATTTTACTCAATTTTTAGCGCTGAGCTCGAATTCGTTGTTCAAATTTTGCGGCGACGCTCCGTCGGCGAGATACCCTCGAAAATGTGGTCAAAATGGGTGAAAAAATCACTCTAGCTCAATTTTGACAGCGGATTCGGATTTGCCACGAAAAATTGAGTAACCAGCCCCAGCCCCGACGCCGAAACTCTCCCAAAATTTTTTCACCCGAAAAAAGACATGATGTATAGTATGGAGGAATCTTCAAAATTTTCAAAAATCTAAATTTTTGAATTGAAGACTGTATTTTACTCAATTTTTAGCGCTGAGCTCGAATTCGTTGTTCAAATTTGGCGGCGACGCTTCGTAGGCGAGATACCTTCGAAAATGTGGTCAAAAAGGGTCAAAAAATCATTCTAGCTCAATTTTGACAACGGATTCGGATTCGCCACGAAAAATTGAGTAACCAGCCCCAGGCCCGACGCCGAAGCTCTCCGAAAATTATTTCACCCGCAAAAAGACATGATGTATAGTATGGAAAAAACTTCAAAATTTTCAAAAATCAAAATTTTCAAAAATAAAAATTTTTGAATTGAAGGCTGTTTTTTACTCAGTTTTTTGCGCCGAGCTCGAATTCGTTGTTCATATTGAAAATTTTTTCACCTGAAAAAAAACATGATGTATAGTATGGAGAAAACTTCAAAATTTTCAAAAATCAAAATTTTCAAAAATCAAAATTTTCAAAAATCAAAATTTTTGAATTGAAGGCTGTGTTTTACTCAGTTTTTTGCGCCGAGCTCGAATTCGTTCTTCATATTGAAAATTTTTTCACCTGAAAAAAAAACATGATGTATAGTGTGGAGGAATCTTCAAAATTTTCAAAAATCAAAATTTTTGAATTGAAGACTGTTTTTTACTCAGTTTTTTCCGCCGAGCTCGAATTCGTTGTTCATATTGAAAATTTTTTCACCTGAAAAAAAACATGATGTATAGTGTGGAGAAATCTTCAAAATTTTCAAAAATCAAAATTTTTGAATTGAAGACAGTTTTTTACTCAATTTTTTGCGCTGAGCTCGAATTCGTTGTTCAAATTTGGCGGCGACGCTCCGTCGGCGAGATACCCTCGAAAATGTGGTCAAAATGGGTGAAAAAATCACTCTAGCTCAATTTTGACAGCGGATTCGGATTTGCCACGAAAAATTGAGTAACCAGCCCCAGCCCCGACGCCGAAGCTCCCCGAAAATTTTTTCACCCGAAAAAAGACATGATGTATAGTATGGAGGAATCTTCAAAATTTTCAAAAATCTAAATTTTTGAATTGAAGACTGTTTTTTACTCAGTTTTTTGCGCCGAGCTCGAATTCGTTGTTCAAATTTGGCGGCGGCGCTCCGTTGCCGAGATACCCTCGAAAATGTGGTCAAAATGGGTGAAAAAATCACTCTAGCTCGATTTTGACAACGGATTCGGATTCGCCACGAAAAATTGGGTAACCAGCCCCAGCCCCGACGCCGAAACTCTCCCAAAATTTTTTCACCCGAAAAAAGACATGATGTATAGTATGGAGGAATCTTCAAAATTTTCAAAAATCAAAATTTTTGAATTGAAGACTGTTTTTTACTCAATTTTTTGCGCCGAGCTCGAATTCGTCGTTCATATTGAAAATTTTTTCACCTGAAAAAAAACATGATGTATAGTGTGGAGAAATCTTCAAAATTTTCAAAAATCAAAGTTTTTTAATTGAAGACTGTATTTTTCTCAATTTTTCGCTCAGAGCACGAATTCGTTGTTCAAATTTGGCGGCGGCGCTCCGTTGCCGAGATACCCTCGAAAATGTGGTCAAAATGGGTGAAAAAACCACTCTAGCTCGATTTTGACAACGGATTCGGGTTCGCCACGAAAAATTGGGTAACCAGCCCCAGCCCCGACGCCGAAACTCTCCCAAAATTTTTTCACCCGAAAAAAGACATGATGTATAGTATGGAGAAATCTTCAAAATTTTCAAAAATCAAAATTTTTGAATTGAAGTTTGTTTTTTACTCAATTTTTTGCGCCGAGCTCGAATTCGTTGTTCATATTGAAAATTTTTTCACCTGAAAAAAAACATGATGTATAGTGTGGAGAAATCTTCAAAATTTTTGAATTGAAGACTGTATTTTACTCAATTTTTAGCGCTGAGCTCGAATTCGTTGTTCAAATTTGGCGGCGACGCTCCGTCGGCGAGATACCCTCGAAAATGTGGTCAAAATGGGTGAAAATATCACTGTAGCTCAATTTTGACAACGGATTCGGATTTGCCACGAAAAATTGAGTAGCCAGCCCCAGCCCCGACGCCGAAGCTCCCCGAAAATTTTTTCACCCGAAAAAAGACATGATGTATAGTATGGAGAAATCTTCAAAATTTTCAAAAATCAAAATTTTTGAATTGAAGACTGTTTTTTACTCAATTTTTTGCGCCGAGCTCGAATTCGTTGTTCATATTGAAAATTTTTTCACCTGAAAAAAAACATGATGTATAGTGTGGAGAAATCTTCAAAATTTTCAAAAATCAAAATTTTTGAATTGAAGACTGTATTTTACTCAATTTTTAGCGCTGAGCTCGAATTTGTTGTTCAAATTTGGCGGCGACGCTCCGTCGGCGAGATACCCTCGAAAATGTGGTCAAAATGGGTGAAAAAATCACTCTAGCTCAATTTTGACAGCGGATTCGGATTTGCCACGAAAAATTGAGTAACCAGCCCCAGCCCCGACGCCGAAGCTCCCCGAAAATTTTTTCACCCGAAAAAAGACATGATGTATAGTATGGAGGAATCTTCAAAATTTTCAAAAATCTAAATTTTTGAATTGAAGACTGTTTTTTACTCAGTTTTTTGCGCCGAGCTCGAATTCGTTGTTCAAATTTGGCGGCGGCGCTCCGTTGCCGAGATACCCTCGAAAATGTGGTCAAAATGGGTGAAAAAATCACTCTAGCTCGATTTTGACAACGGATTCGGATTCGCCACGAAAAATTGGGTAACCAGCCCCAGCCCCGACGCCGAAACTCTCCCAAATTTTTTCACCCGAAAAAAGACATGATGTATAGTATGGAGGAATCTTCAAAATTTTCAAAAATCAAAATTTTTGAATTGATGACTGTTTTTTACTCAATTTTTTGCGCCGAGCTCGAATTCGTCGTTCATATTGAAAATTTTTTCACCTGAAAAAAAACATGATGTATAGTGTGGAGAAATCTTCAAAATTTTCAAAAATCAAAGTTTTTTAATTGAAGACTGTATTTTTCTCAATTTTTCGCTCAGAGCACGAATTCGTTGTTCAAATTTGGCGGCGGCGCTCCGTTGCCGAGATACCCTCGAAAATGTGGTCAAAATGGGTGAAAAAACCACTCTAGCTCGATTTTGACAACGGATTCGGGTTCGCCACGAAAAATTGGGTAACCAGCCCCAGCCCCGACGCCGAAACTCTCCCAAAATTTTTTCACCCGAAAAAAGACATGATGTATAGTATGGAGAAATCTTCAAAATTTTCAAAAATCAAAATTTTTGAATTGAAGTTTGTTTTTTACTCAATTTTTTGCGCCGAGCTCGAATTCGTTGTTCATATTGAAAATTTTTTCACCTGAAAAAAAACATGATGTATAGTGTGGAGAAATCTTCAAAATTTTCAAAAATCAAAATTTTTGAATTGAAGACTGTATTTTACTCAATTTTTAGCGCTGAGCTCGAATTCGTTGTTCAAATTTGGCGGCGACGCTCCGTCGGCGAGATACCCTCGAAAATGTGGTCAAAATGGGTGAAAAAATCACTCTAGCTCAATTTTGACAGCGGATTCGGATTTGCCACGAAAAATTGAGTAACCAGCCCCAGCCCCGATGCCGAAGCTCCCCGAAAATTTTTTCACCCGAAAAAAGACATGATGTATATAGTATGGAGAAATCTTCAAAATTTTCAACAATCAAAGTTTTTGAATTGAAGACTGTATTTTACTCAATTTTTCGCGCTGAGCTCGAATTCGTTGTTCCAATTTTGCGGCGACGCTCCGTAGGCGAGAGATACTCTCGAAAATGTGGTCAAAGAGGGTTAAAAAATCCCTCTAGCTCATTTTTGACAACGGATTCGGATTCGCCACGAAAAATTGAGAAACCGGCCCCAGCCCCGACGCCGAAACTCTCCCAACATTTTTTCACCCGAAAAAAGACATGATGTATAGTATGGAGGAATCTTTAAAATTTTCAAAAATCAAAATTTTTGAATTGAAGACTGTATTTTACTCAATTTTTAGCGCTGAGCTCGAATTCGTTGTTCAAATTTGGCGGCGACGCTTCGTAGGCGAGATACCTTCGAAAATGTGGTCAAAAAGGGTCAAAAAATCACTCTAGCTCAATTTTGACAACGGATTCGGATTCGCCACGAAAAATTGAGTAACCAGCCCCAGGCCCGACGCCGAAGCTCTCCGAAAATTTTTTCACCCGAAAAAAAAACATGACGTATAGTGTGGAGGAATCTTCAAAATTTTCAAAAATCAAAATTTTTGAATTGAAGACTGTTTTTTACTCAGTTTTTTGCGCCGAGCTCGAATTCGTTGTTCATATTGAAAATTTTTTCACCTGAAAAAAAACATGATGTATAGTGTGGAGAAATCTTCAAAATTTTCAAAAATCAAAATTTTTGAATTGAAGACTGTATTTTACTCAGTTTTTTGCGCCGAGCTCGAATTCGTTGTTCAAATTTGGCGGCGGCGCTCCGCTGCCGAGATACCCTCGAAAATGTGGTCAAAATGGGTGAAAAAATCACTCTAGCTCGATTTTGACAACGGATTCGGATTCGCCACGAAAAATTGGGTAACCAGCCCCAGCCCCGACGCCGAAACTCTCCCAAAATTTTTTCACCCGAAAAAAGACATGATGTATAGTATGGAGGAATCTTCAAAATTTTCAAAAATCAAAATTTTTGAATTGAAGACTGTATTTTACTCAATTTTTCGCGCTGAGCTCGAATTCGTTGTTCAAATTTGGCGGCGACGCTCCGTAGGCGAGAGATACTCTCGAAAATGTGGTCAAAATGGGTGAAAAAATCACTCTAGCTCAATTTTGGCAGCGGATTCGGATTTGCCACGAAAAATTGAGTAACCAGCCCCAGCCCCGACGCCGAAGCTCCCCGAAAATTTTTTCACCCGATAAAAAAGACATGATGTATAGTATGGAGAAATTTTCAAAATTTTCAAAAATCAAAATTTTTGAATTGAAGACTGTATTTTACTCAATTTTTAGCGCTGAGCTCGAAATCGTCGTTCAAATTTGGCGGCGACGCTTCGTAGGCGAGATACCTTCGAAAATGTGGTCAAAAAGGGTCAAAAAATCATTCTAGCTCAATTTTGACAACGGATTCGGATTCGCCACGAAAAATTGAGTAACCAGCCCCAGGCCCGACGCCGAAGCTCTCCGAAAATTTTTTCACCCGAAAAAAGACATGATGTATAGTATGGAGAAAACTTCAAAATTTTCAAAAATCAAAATTTTCAAAAATCAAAATTTTCAAAAATCAAAATTTTTGAATTGAAGACTGTATTTTACTCAATTTTTTGCGCCGAGCTCGAATTCGTCGTTCATATTGAAAATTTTTTCACCTGAAAAAAAACATGATGTATAGTGTGGAGAAATCTTCAAAATTTTCAAAAATCAAAGTTTTTTAATTGAAGACTGTATTTTTCTCTATTTTTCGCGCAGAGCACGAATTCGTTGTTCAAATTTGGCGGCGGCGCTCCGTTGCCGATATACCCTCGAAAATGTGGTCAAAATGGGTGAAAAAATCACTCTAGCTCAATTTTGACAGCGGATTCGGATTTGCCACGAAAAATTGAGTAACCAGCCCCAGCCCCGACGCCGAAGCTCCCCGAAAATTTTTTCACCCGAAAAAAGACATGATGTATAGTATGGAGGAATCTTCAAAATTTTCAAAAATCAAAATTTTTGAATTGAAGACTGTTTTTTACTCAATTTTTTGCGCCGAGCTCGAATTCGTCGTTCATATTGAAAATTTTTTCACCTGAAAAAAAACATGATGTATAGTGTGGAGAAATCTTCAAAATTTTCAAAAATCAAAGTTTTTTAATTGAAGACTGTATTTTTCTCAATTTTTCGCGCAGAGCACGAATTCGTTGTTCAAATTTGGCGGCGGCGCTCCGTTGCCGATATACCCTCGAAAATGTGGTCAAAATGGGTGAAAAAATCACTCTAGCTCAATTTTGACAGCGGATTCGGATTTGCCACGAAAAATTGAGTATCCAGCCCCAGCCCCGACGCCGAAGATCCTCGAAAATTTTTTCACCCGAAAAAAGACATGATGTATAGTATGGAGAAATCTTCAAAATTTTCAAAAATCAAAGTTTTTGAATTGAAGACTGTATTTTACTCAATTTTTCGCGCTGAGCTCGAATTCGTTGTTCCAATTTTGCGGCGACGCTCCGTAGGCGAGAGATACTCTCGAAAATGTGGTCAAAATGGGTGAAAAAATCACTCTAGCTCAATTTTGACAACGGATTCGGATTCGCCACGAAAAATTGAGTAACCAGCCCCAGGCCCGACGCCGAAGCTCTCCGAAAATTTTTTCACCCGAAAAAAGACATGATGTATAGTATGGAGAAAACTTCAAAATTTTCAAAAATCAAAATTTTTGAATTGAAGTTTGTTTTTTACTCAATTTTTTGCGCCGAGCTCGAATTCGTTGTTCATATTGAAAATTTTTTCACCTGAAAAAAAACATGATGTATAGTGTGGAGAAATCTTCAAAATTTTCAAAAATCAAAATTTTCAAAAATCAAAATTTTTGAATTGAAGGCTGTTTTTTACTCAGTTTTTTGCGCCGAGCTCGAATTCGTTGTTCATATTGAAAATTTTTTCACCTGAAAAAAAACATGATGTATAGTGTGGAGGAATCTTCAAAATTTTCAAAAATCAAAGTTTTTTAATTGAAGACTGTATTTTTCTCAATTTTTCGCTCAGAGCACGAATTCGTTGTTCAAATTTGGCGGCGGCGCTCCGTTGCCGAGATACCCTCGAAAATGTGGTCAAAATGGGTGAAAAAACCACTCTAGCTCGATTTTGACAACGGATTCGGGTTCGCCACGAAAAATTGGGTAACCAGCCCCAGCCCCGACGCCGAAACTCTCCCAAAATTTTTTCAACCGAAAAAAGACATGATGTATAGTATGGAGAAATCTTCAAAATTTTCAAAAATCAAAATTTTTGAATTGAAGTTTGTTTTTTACTCAATTTTTTGCGCCGAGCTCGAATTCGTTGTTCATATTGAAAATTTTTTCACCTGAAAAAAAACATGATGTATAGTGTGGAGAAATCTTCAAAATTTTCAAAAATCAAAATTTTTGAATTGAAGACTGTATTTTACTCAATTTTTAGCGCTGAGCTCGAATTCGTTGTTCAAATTTGGCGGCGACGCTCCGTCGGCGAGATACCCTCGAAAATGTGGTCAAAATGGGTGAAAAAATCACTCTAGCTCAATTTTGACAGCGGATTCGGATTTGCCACGAAAAATTGAGTAACCAGCCCCAGCCCCGATGCCGAAGCTCCCCGAAAATTTTTTCACCCGAAAAAAGACATGATGTATATAGTATGGAGAAATCTTCAAAATTTTCAACAATCAAAGTTTTTGAATTGAAGACTGTATTTTACTCAATTTTTCGCGCTGAGCTCGAATTCGTTGTTCCAAATTTGCGGCGACGCTCCGTAGGCGAGAGATACTCTCGAAAATGTGGTCAAAGAGGGTTAAAAAATCCCTCTAGCTCATTTTTGACAACGGATTCGGATTCGCCACGAAAAATTGAGAAACCGGCCCCAGCCCCGACGCCGAAACTCTCCCAACATTTTTTCACCCGAAAAAAGACATGATGTATAGTATGGAGGAATCTTTAAAATTTTCAAAAATCAAAATTTTTGAATTGAAGACTGTATTTTACTCAATTTTTAGCGCTGAGCTCGAATTCGTTGTTCAAATTTGGCGGCGACGCTTCGTAGGCGAGATACCTTCGAAAATGTGGTCAAAAAGGGTCAAAAAATCACTCTAGCTCAATTTTGACAACGGATTCGGATTCGCCACGAAAAATTGAGTAACCAGCCCCAGGCCCGACGCCGAAGCTCTCCGAAAATTTTTTCACCCGAAAAAAAAACATGACGTATAGTGTGGAGGAATCTTCAAAATTTTCAAAAATCAAAATTTTTGAATTGAAGACTGTTTTTTACTCAGTTTTTTGCGCCGAGCTCGAATTCGTTGTTCATATTGAAAATTTTTTCACCTGAAAAAAAACATGATGTATAGTGTGGAGAAATCTTCAAAATTTTCAAAAATCAAAATTTTTGAATTGAAGACTGTATTTTACTCAGTTTTTTGCGCCGAGCTCGAATTCGTTGTTCAAATTTGGCGGCGGCGCTCCGCTGCCGAGATACCCTCGAAAATGTGGTCAAAATGGGTGAAAAAATCACTCTAGCTCGATTTTGACAACGGATTCGGATTCGCCACGAAAAATTGGGTAACCAGCCCCAGCCCCGACGCCGAAACTCTCCCAAAATTTTTTCACCCGAAAAAAGACATGATGTATAGTATGGAGGAATCTTCAAAATTTTCAAAAATCAAAATTTTTGAATTGAAGACTGTATTTTACTCAATTTTTCGCGCTGAGCTCGAATTCGTTGTTCAAATTTGGCGGCGACGCTCCGTAGGCGAGAGATACTCTCGAAAATGTGGTCAAAATGGGTGAAAAAATCACTCTAGCTCAATTTTGGCAGCGGATTCGGATTTGCCACGAAAAATTGAGTAACCAGCCCCAGCCCCGACGCCGAAGCTCCCCGAAAATTTTTTCACCCGATAAAAAAGACATGATGTATAGTATGGAGAAATTTTCAAAATTTTCAAAAATCAAAATTTTTGAATTGAAGACTGTATTTTACTCAATTTTTAGCGCTGAGCTCGAAATCGTCGTTCAAATTTGGCGGCGACGCTTCGTAGGCGAGATACCTTCGAAAATGTGGTCAAAAAGGGTCAAAAAATCATTCTAGCTCAATTTTGACAACGGATTCGGATTCGCCACGAAAAATTGAGTAACCAGCCCCAGGCCCGACGCCGAAGCTCTCCGAAAATTTTTTCACCCGAAAAAAGACATGATGTATAGTATGGAGAAAACTTCAAAATTTTCAAAAATCAAAATTTTCAAAAATCAAAATTTTTGAATTGAAGACTGTATTTTACTCAATTTTTTGCGCCGAGCTCGAATTCGTCGTTCATATTGAAAATTTTTTCACCTGAAAAAAAACATGATGTATAGTGTGGAGAAATCTTCAAAATTTTCAAAAATCAAAGTTTTTTAATTGAAGACTGTATTTTTCTCTATTTTTCGCGCAGAGCACGAATTCGTTGTTCAAATTTGGCGGCGGCGCTCCGTTGCCGATATACCCTCGAAAATGTGGTCAAAATGGGTGAAAAAATCACTCTAGCTCAATTTTGACAGCGGATTCGGATTTGCCACGAAAAATTGAGTAACCAGCCCCAGCCCCGACGCCGAAGCTCCCCGAAAATTTTTTCACCCGAAAAAAGACATGATGTATAGTATGGAGGAATCTTCAAAATTTTCAAAAATCAAAATTTTTGAATTGAAGACTGTTTTTTACTCAATTTTTTGCGCCGAGCTCGAATTCGTCGTTCATATTGAAAATTTTTTCACCTGAAAAAAAACATGATGTATAGTGTGGAGAAATCTTCAAAATTTTCAAAAATCAAAGTTTTTTAATTGAAGACTGTATTTTTCTCAATTTTTCGCGCAGAGCACGAATTCGTTGTTCAAATTTGGCGGCGGCGCTCCGTTGCCGATATACCCTCGAAAATGTGGTCAAAATGGGTGAAAAAATCACTCTAGCTCAATTTTGACAGCGGATTCGGATTTGCCACGAAAAATTGAGTATCCAGCCCCAGCCCCGACGCCGAAGATCCTCGAAAATTTTTTCACCCGAAAAAAGACATGATGTATAGTATGGAGAAATCTTCAAAATTTTCAAAAATCAAAGTTTTTGAATTGAAGACTGTATTTTACTCAATTTTTCGCGCTGAGCTCGAATTCGTTGTTCCAATTTTGCGGCGACGCTCCGTAGGCGAGAGATACTCTCGAAAATGTGGTCAAAATGGGTGAAAAAATCACTCTAGCTCAATTTTGACAACGGATTCGGATTCGCCACGAAAAATTGAGTAACCAGCCCCAGGCCCGACGCCGAAGCTCTCCGAAAATTTTTTCACCCGAAAAAAGACATGATGTATAGTATGGAGAAAACTTCAAAATTTTCAAAAATCAAAATTTTTGAATTGAAGTTTGTTTTTTACTCAATTTTTTGCGCCGAGCTCGAATTCGTTGTTCATATTGAAAATTTTTTCACCTGAAAAAAAACATGATGTATAGTGTGGAGAAATCTTCAAAATTTTCAAAAATCAAAATTTTCAAAAATCAAAATTTTTGAATTGAAGGCTGTTTTTTACTCAGTTTTTTGCGCCGAGCTCGAATTCGTTGTTCATATTGAAAATTTTTTCACCTGAAAAAAAACATGATGTATAGTGTGGAGGAATCTTCAAAATTTTCAAAAATCAAAGTTTTTTAATTGAAGACTGTATTTTTCTCAATTTTTCGCTCAGAGCACGAATTCGTTGTTCAAATTTGGCGGCGGCGCTCCGTTGCCGAGATACCCTCGAAAATGTGGTCAAAATGGGTGAAAAAACCACTCTAGCTCGATTTTGACAACGGATTCGGGTTCGCCACGAAAAATTGGGTAACCAGCCCCAGCCCCGACGCCGAAACTCTCCCAAAATTTTTTCAACCGAAAAAAGACATGATGTATAGTATGGAGAAATCTTCAAAATTTTCAAAAATCAAAATTTTTGAATTGAAGTTTGTTTTTTACTCAATTTTTTGCGCCGAGCTCGAATTCGTTGTTCATATTGAAAATTTTTTCACCTGAAAAAAAACATGATGTATAGTGTGGAGAAATCTTCAAAATTTTCAAAAATCAAAATTTTTGAATTGAAGACTGTATTTTACTCAATTTTTAGCGCTGAGCTCGAATTCGTTGTTCAAATTTGGCGGCGACGCTCCGTCGGCGAGATACCCTCGAAAATGTGGTCAAAATGGGTGAAAAAATCACTCTAGCTCAATTTTGACAGCGGATTCGGATTTGCCACGAAAAATTGAGTAACCAGCCCCAGCCCCGATGCCGAAGCTCCCCGAAAATTTTTTCACCCGAAAAAAGACATGATGTATATAGTATGGAGAAATCTTCAAAATTTTCAACAATCAAAGTTTTTGAATTGAAGACTGTATTTTACTCAATTTTTCGCGCTGAGCTCGAATTCGTTGTTCCAATTTTGCGGCGACGCTCCGTAGGCGAGAGATACTCTCGAAAATGTGGTCAAAGAGGGTTAAAAAATCCCTCTAGCTCATTTTTGACAACGGATTCGGATTCGCCACGAAAAATTGAGAAACCGGCCCCAGCCCCGACGCCGAAACTCTCCCAACATTTTTTCACCCGAAAAAAGACATGATGTATAGTATGGAGGAATCTTTAAAATTTTCAAAAATCAAAATTTTTGAATTGAAGACTGTATTTTACTCAATTTTTAGCGCTGAGCTCGAATTCGTTGTTCAAATTTGGCGGCGACGCTTCGTAGGCGAGATACCTTCGAAAATGTGGTCAAAAAGGGTCAAAAAATCACTCTAGCTCAATTTTGACAACGGATTCGGATTCGCCACGAAAAATTGAGTAACCAGCCCCAGGCCCGACGCCGAAGCTCTCCGAAAATTTTTTCACCCGAAAAAAAAACATGACGTATAGTGTGGAGGAATCTTCAAAATTTTCAAAAATCAAAATTTTTGAATTGAAGACTGTTTTTTACTCAGTTTTTTGCGCCGAGCTCGAATTCGTTGTTCATATTGAAAATTTTTTCACCTGAAAAAAAACATGATGTATAGTGTGGAGAAATCTTCAAAATTTTCAAAAATCAAAATTTTTGAATTGAAGACTGTATTTTACTCAGTTTTTTGCGCCGAGCTCGAATTCGTTGTTCAAATTTGGCGGCGGCGCTCCGCTGCCGAGATACCCTCGAAAATGTGGTCAAAATGGGTGAAAAAATCACTCTAGCTCGATTTTGACAACGGATTCGGATTCGCCACGAAAAATTGGGTAACCAGCCCCAGCCCCGACGCCGAAACTCTCCCAAAATTTTTTCACCCGAAAAAAGACATGATGTATAGTATGGAGGAATCTTCAAAATTTTCAAAAATCAAAATTTTTGAATTGAAGACTGTATTTTACTCAATTTTTCGCGCTGAGCTCGAATTCGTTGTTCAAATTTGGCGGCGACGCTCCGTAGGCGAGAGATACTCTCGAAAATGTGGTCAAAATGGGTGAAAAAATCACTCTAGCTCAATTTTGGCAGCGGATTCGGATTTGCCACGAAAAATTGAGTAACCAGCCCCAGCCCCGACGCCGAAGCTCCCCGAAAATTTTTTCACCCGATAAAAAAGACATGATGTATAGTATGGAGAAATTTTCAAAATTTTCAAAAATCAAAATTTTTGAATTGAAGACTGTATTTTACTCAATTTTTAGCGCTGAGCTCGAAATCGTCGTTCAAATTTGGCGGCGACGCTTCGTAGGCGAGATACCTTCGAAAATGTGGTCAAAAAGGGTCAAAAAATCATTCTAGCTCAATTTTGACAACGGATTCGGATTCGCCACGAAAAATTGAGTAACCAGCCCCAGGCCCGACGCCGAAGCTCTCCGAAAATTTTTTCACCCGAAAAAAGACATGATGTATAGTATGGAGAAAACTTCAAAATTTTCAAAAATCAAAATTTTCAAAAATCAAAATTTTTGAATTGAAGACTGTATTTTACTCAATTTTTTGCGCCGAGCTCGAATTCGTCGTTCATATTGAAAATTTTTTCACCTGAAAAAAAACATGATGTATAGTGTGGAGAAATCTTCAAAATTTTCAAAAATCAAAGTTTTTTAATTGAAGACTGTATTTTTCTCTATTTTTCGCGCAGAGCACGAATTCGTTGTTCAAATTTGGCGGCGGCGCTCCGTTGCCGATATACCCTCGAAAATGTGGTCAAAATGGGTGAAAAAATCACTCTAGCTCAATTTTGACAGCGGATTCGGATTTGCCACGAAAAATTGAGTAACCAGCCCCAGCCCCGACGCCGAAGCTCCCCGAAAATTTTTTCACCCGAAAAAAGACATGATGTATAGTATGGAGGAATCTTCAAAATTTTCAAAAATCAAAATTTTTGAATTGAAGACTGTTTTTTACTCAATTTTTTGCGCCGAGCTCGAATTCGTCGTTCATATTGAAAATTTTTTCACCTGAAAAAAAACATGATGTATAGTGTGGAGAAATCTTCAAAATTTTCAAAAATCAAAGTTTTTTAATTGAAGACTGTATTTTTCTCAATTTTTCGCGCAGAGCACGAATTCGTTGTTCAAATTTGGCGGCGGCGCTCCGTTGCCGATATACCCTCGAAAATGTGGTCAAAATGGGTGAAAAAATCACTCTAGCTCAATTTTGACAGCGGATTCGGATTTGCCACGAAAAATTGAGTATCCAGCCCCAGCCCCGACGCCGAAGATCCTCGAAAATTTTTTCACCCGAAAAAAGACATGATGTATAGTATGGAGAAATCTTCAAAATTTTCAAAAATCAAAGTTTTTGAATTGAAGACTGTATTTTACTCAATTTTTCGCGCTGAGCTCGAATTCGTTGTTCCAATTTTGCGGCGACGCTCCGTAGGCGAGAGATACTCTCGAAAATGTGGTCAAAATGGGTGAAAAAATCACTCTAGCTCAATTTTGACAACGGATTCGGATTCGCCACGAAAAATTGAGTAACCAGCCCCAGGCCCGACGCCGAAGCTCTCCGAAAATTTTTTCACCCGAAAAAAGACATGATGTATAGTATGGAGAAAACTTCAAAATTTTCAAAAATCAAAATTTTTGAATTGAAGTTTGTTTTTTACTCAATTTTTTGCGCCGAGCTCGAATTCGTTGTTCATATTGAAAATTTTTTCACCTGAAAAAAAACATGATGTATAGTGTGGAGAAATCTTCAAAATTTTCAAAAATCAAAATTTTCAAAAATCAAAATTTTTGAATTGAAGGCTGTTTTTTACTCAGTTTTTTGCGCCGAGCTCGAATTCGTTGTTCATATTGAAAATTTTTTCACCTGAAAAAAAACATGATGTATAGTGTGGAGGAATCTTCAAAATTTTCAAAAATCAAAATTTTTGAATTGAAGACTGTACTTTACTCAATTTTTTGCGCTGAGCTCGAATTCGTTGTTCAAATTTGGCGGCGACGCTCCGTCGGCCAGATACCCTCGAAAATGTGGTCAAAATGGGTGAAAATATCACTGTAGCTCAATTTTGACAACGGATTCGGATTTGCCACGAAAAATTGAGTAACCAGCCCCAGCCTCGACGCCGAAGCTCCCCGAAAATTTTTTCACCCGAAAAAAGACATGATGTATAGTATGGAGAAATCTTCAAAATTTTCAAAAATCAAAATTTTTGAATTGAAGTTTGTTTTTTACTCAATTTTTTGCGCCGAGCTCGAATTCGTTGTTCATATTGAAAATTTTTTCACCTGAAAAAAAACATGATGTATAGTGTGGAGAAATCATCAAAATTTTCAAAAATCAAAATTTTCAAAAATCAAAATTTTCAAAAATAAAAATTTTTGAATTGAAGGCTGTATTTTACTCAGTTTTTTGCGCCGAGCTGGAATTCGTTGTTCATATTGAAAATTTTTTCACCTGAAAAAAAACATGATGTATAGTATGGAGAAAACTTCAAAATTTTCAAAAATCAAAATTTTCAAAAATCAAAATTTTTGAATTGAAGGCTGTGTTTTACTCAGTTTTTTGCGCCGACCTCGAATTCGTTCTTCATATTGAAAATTTTTTCACCTGAAAAAAAAACATGATGTATAGTGTGGAGAAATCTTCAAAATTTTCAAAAATCAAAATTTTTGAATTGAAGACTGTATTTAACTCATTTTTTTGCGCTGAGCTCGAATTCGTTGTTCAAATTTGGCGGCGACGCTCCGTCGGCGAGATACCCTCGAAAATGTGGTCAAAATGGGTGAAAATATCACTGTAGCTCAATTTTGACAACGGAATCGGATTTGCCACGAAAAATTGAGTAGCCAGCCCCAGCCCCGACGCCGAAGCTCTCCGAAAATTTTTTCACCCGAAAAAAGACATGATGTATAGTATGGAGAAAACTTCAAAATTTTCAAAAATCAAAATTTTTGAATTGAAGTTTGTTTTTTACTCAATTTTTTGCGCCGAGCTTTAATTCGTTGTTCATATTGAAAATTTTTTCACCTGAAAAAAAACATGATGTATAGTGTGGAGAAATCTTCAAAATTTTCAAAAATCAAAATTTTCAAAAATCAAAATTTTTGAATTGAAGGCTGTTTTTTACTCAGTTTTTTGCGCCGAGCTCGAATTCGTTGTTCATATTGAAAATTTTTTCACCTGAAAAGAAACATGATGTATAGTGTGGAGGAATCTTCAAAATTTTCAAAAATCAAAATTTTTGAATTGAAGACTGTACTTTACTCAATTTTTTGCGCTGAGCTCGAATTCGTTGTTCAAATTTGGCGGCGACGCTCCGTCGGCCAGATACCCTCGAAAATGTGGTCAAAATGGGTGAAAATATCACTGTAGCTCAATTTTGACAACGGATTCGGATTTGCCACGAAAAATTGAGTAACCAGCCCCAGCCTCGACGCCGAAGCTCCCCGAAAATTTTTTCACCCGAAAAAAGACATGATGTATAGTATGGAGAAATCTTCAAAATTTTCAAAAATCAAAATTTTTGAATTGAAGTTTGTTTTTTACTCAATTTTTGCGCCGAGCTCGAATTCGTTGTTCATATTGAAAATTTTTTCACCTGAAAAAAAACATGATGTATAGTGTGGAGAAATCTTCAAAATTTTCAAAAATCAAAATTTTCAAAAATCAAAATTTTCAAAAATAAAAATTTTTGAATTGAAGGCTGTATTTTACTCAGTTTTTTGCGCCTAGCTGGAATTCGTTGTTCATATTGAAAATTTTTTCACCTGAAAAAAAACATGATGTATAGTATGGAGAAAACTTCAAAATTTTCAAAAATCAAAATTTTCAAAAATCAAAATTTTTGAATTGAAGGCTGTGTTTTACTCAGTTTTTTGCGCCGACCTCGAATTCGTTCTTCATATTGAAAATTTTTTCACCTGAAAAAAAAACATGATGTATAGTGTGGAGAAATCTTCAAAATTTTCAAAAATCAAAATTTTTGAATTGAAGACTGTATTTAACTCATTTTTTTGCGCTGAGCTCGAATTCGTTGTTCAAATTTGGCGGCGACGCTCCGTCGGCGAGATACCCTCGAAAATGTGGTCAAAATGGGTGAAAATATCACTGTAGCTCAATTTTGACAACGGAATCGGATTTGCCACGAAAAATTGAGTAGCCAGCCCCAGCCCCGACGCCGAAGCTCTCCGAAAATTTTTTCACCCGAAAAAAGACATGATGTATAGTATGGAGAAAACTTCAAAATTTTCAAAAATCAAAATTTTTGAATTGAAGGCTGTTTTTTACTCAGTTTTTTGCGCCGATCTCGAATTCGTTGTTCATATTGAAAATTTTTTCACCTGAAAAAAAACATGATGTATAGTGTGGAGGAATCTTCAAAATTTTCAAAAATCAAAATTTTTGAATTGAAGACTGTACTTTACTCAATTTTTTGCGCTGAGCTCGAATTCGTTGTTCAACTTTGGCGCCGACGCTCCGTCGGCCAGATACCCTCGAAAATGTGGTCAAAATGGGTGAAAATATCACTGTAGCTCAATTTTGACAACGGATTCGGATTTGCCACGAAAAATTGAGTAACCAGCCCCAGCACCGACGCCGAAGCTCCCCGAAAATTTTTTCACCCGAAAAAAGACATGATGTATAGTATGGAGGAATCTTCAAAATTTTCAAAAATCTAAATTTTTGAATTGAAGACTGTATTTTACTCAATTTTTAGCGCTGAGCTCGAATTCGTTGTTCAAAATGGCGGCGAGGCTTCGTAGGCGAGATACCTTCGAAAATGTGGTCAAAAAGGGTCAAAAAATCATTCTAGCTCAATTTTGACAACGGATTCGGATTCGCCACGAAAAATTGAGTAACCAGCCCCAGGCCCGACGCCGAAGCTCTCCGAAAATTTTTTCACCCGAAAAATGACATGATGTATAGTATGGAGAAAACTTCAAAATTTTCAAAAATAAAAATTTTTGAATTGAAGGCTGTTTTTTACTCAGTTTTTTGCGCCGAGCTCGAATTCGTTCTTCATATTGAAAATTTTTTCACCTGAAAAAAAAAACATGATGTATAGTGTGGAGGAATCTTCAAAATTTTCAAAAATCAAAATTTTTGAATTGAAGACTGTTTTTTACTCAGTTTTTTGCGCCGAGCTCGAATTCGTTGTTCATATTGAAAATTTTTTCACCTGAAAAAAAACATGATGTAGAGTGTGGAGAAATCTTCAAAATTTTCAAAAATCAAAATTTTTGAATTGAAGACTGTTTTTTACTCAATTTTTTGCGCTGAGCTCGAATTCGTTGTTCAAATTTGGCGGCGACGCTCCGTCGGCGAGATACCCTCGAAAATGTGGTCAAAATGGGTGAAAATATCACTGTAGCTCAATTTTGACAACGGATTCGGATTTGCCACGAAAAATTGAGTAGCCAGCCCCAGCCCCGACGCCGAAGCTCCCCGAAAATTTTTTCACCCGAAAAAAGACATGATGTATAGTATGGAGAAATCTTCAAAATTTTCAAAAATCAAAATTTTTGAATTGAAGACTGTATTTTACTCAATTCTTAGCGCTGAGCTCGAATTTGTTGTTCAAATTTGGCGCCGACGCTCCGTCGGCCAGATACCCTCGAAAATGTGGTCAAAATGGGTGAAAAAATCACTCTAGCTCAATTTTGACAGCGGATTCGGATTTGCCACGAAAAATTGAGTAACCAGCCCCAGCCCCGACGCCGAAGCTCCCCGAAAATTTTTTCACCCGAAAAAAGACATGATGTATAGTATGGAGGAATCTTCAAAATTTTCAAAAATCTAAATTTTTGAATTGAAGACTGTTTTTTACTCAGTTTTTTGCGCCGAGCTCGAATTCGTTGTTCAAATTTGGCGGCGGCGCTCCGTTGCCGATATACCCTCGAAAATGTGGTCAAAATGGGTGAAAAAATCACTCTAGCTCAATTTTGACAGCGGATTCGGATTTGCCACGAAAAATTGAGTATCCAGCCCCAGCCCCGACGCCGAAGATCCTCGAAAATTTTTTCACCCGAAAAAAGACATGATGTATAGTATGGAGAAATCTTCAAAATTTTCAAAAATCAAAGTTTTTGAATTGAAGACTGTATTTTACTCAATTTTTCGCGCTGAGCTCGAATTCGTTGTTCCAATTTTGCGGCGACGCTCCGTAGGCGAGAGATACTCTCGAAAATGTGGTCAAAATGGGTGAAAAAATCACTCTAGCTCAATTTTGACAACGGATTCGGATTCGCCACGAAAAATTGAGTAACCAGCCCCAGGCCCGACGCCGAAGCTCTCCGAAAATTTTTTCACCCGAAAAAAGACATGATGTATAGTATGGAGAAAACTTCAAAATTTTCAAAAATCAAAATTTTTGAATTGAAGTTTGTTTTTTACTCAATTTTTTGCGCCGAGCTCGAATTCGTTGTTCATATTGAAAATTTTTTCACCTGAAAAAAAACATGATGTATAGTGTGGAGAAATCTTCAAAATTTTCAAAAATCAAAATTTTCAAAAATCAAAATTTTTGAATTGAAGGCTGTTTTTTACTCAGTTTTTTGCGCCGAGCTCGAATTCGTTGTTCATATTGAAAATTTTTTCACCTGAAAAAAAACATGATGTATAGTGTGGAGGAATCTTCAAAATTTTCAAAAATCAAAATTTTTGAATTGAAGACTGTACTTTACTCAATTTTTTGCGCTGAGCTCGAATTCGTTGTTCAAATTTGGCGGCGACGCTCCGTCGGCCAGATACCCTCGAAAATGTGGTCAAAATGGGTGAAAATATCACTGTAGCTCAATTTTGACAACGGATTCGGATTTGCCACGAAAAATTGAGTAACCAGCCCCAGCCTCGACGCCGAAGCTCCCCGAAAATTTTTTCACCCGAAAAAAGACATGATGTATAGTATGGAGAAATCTTCAAAATTTTCAAAAATCAAAATTTTTGAATTGAAGTTTGTTTTTTACTCAATTTTTTGCGCCGAGCTCGAATTCGTTGTTCATATTGAAAATTTTTTCACCTGAAAAAAAACATGATGTATAGTGTGGAGAAATCATCAAAATTTTCAAAAATCAAAATTTTCAAAATCAAAATTTTCAAAAATAAAAATTTTTGAATTGAAGGCTGTATTTTACTCAGTTTTTTGCGCCGAGCTGGAATTCGTTGTTCATATTGAAAATTTTTCACCTGAAAAAAAACATGATGTATAGTATGGAGAAAACTTCAAAATTTTCAAAAATCAAAATTTTCAAAAATCAAAATTTTTGAATTGAAGGCTGTGTTTTACTCAGTTTTTTGCGCCGACCTCGAATTCGTTCTTCATATTGAAAATTTTTTCACCTGAAAAAAAAACATGATGTATAGTGTGGAGAAATCTTCAAAATTTTCAAAAATCAAAATTTTTGAATTGAAGACTGTATTTAACTCATTTTTTTGCGCTGAGCTCGAATTCGTTGTTCAAATTTGGCGGCGACGCTCCGTCGGCGAGATACCCTCGAAAATGTGGTCAAAATGGGTGAAAATATCACTGTAGCTCAATTTTGACAACGGAATCGGATTTGCCACGAAAAATTGAGTAGCCAGCCCCAGCCCCGACGCCGAAGCTCTCCGAAAATTTTTTCACCCGAAAAAAGACATGATGTATAGTATGGAGAAAACTTCAAAATTTTCAAAAATCAAAATTTTTGAATTGAAGTTTGTTTTTTACTCAATTTTTTGCGCCGAGCTCGAATTCGTTGTTCATATTGAAAATTTTTTCACCTGAAAAAAAACATGATGTATAGTGTGGAGAAATCTTCAAAATTTTCAAAAATCAAAATTTTCAAAAATCAAAATTTTTGAATTGAAGGCTGTTTTTTACTCAGTTTTTTGCGCCGAGCTCGAATTCGTTGTTCATATTGAAAATTTTTTCACCTGAAAAGAAACATGATGTATAGTGTGGAGGAATCTTCAAAATTTTCAAAAATCAAAATTTTTGAATTGAAGACTGTACTTTACTCAATTTTTTGCGCTGAGCTCGAATTCGTTGTTCAAATTTGGCGGCGACGCTCCGTCGGCCAGATACCCTCGAAAATGTGGTCAAAATGGGTGAAAATATCACTGTAGCTCAATTTTGACAACGGATTCGGATTTGCCACGAAAAATTGAGTAACCAGCCCCAGCCTCGACGCCGAAGCTCCCCGAAAATTTTTTCACCCGAAAAAAGACATGATGTATAGTATGGAGAAATCTTCAAAATTTTCAAAAATCAAAATTTTTGAATTGAAGTTTGTTTTTTACTCAATTTTTTGCGCCGAGCTCGAATTCGTTGTTCATATTGAAAATTTTTTCACCTGAAAAAAAACATGATGTATAGTGTGGAGAAATCTTCAAAATTTTCAAAAATCAAAATTTTCAAAAATCAAAATTTTCAAAAATAAAAATTTTTGAATTGAAGGCTGTATTTTACTCAGTTTTTTGCGCCTAGCTGGAATTCGTTGTTCATATTGAAAATTTTTTCACCTGAAAAAAAACATGATGTATAGTATGGAGAAAACTTCAAAATTTTCAAAAATCAAAATTTTCAAAAATCAAAATTTTTGAATTGAAGGCTGTGTTTTACTCAGTTTTTTGCGCCGACCTCGAATTCGTTCTTCATATTGAAAATTTTTTCACCTGAAAAAAAAACATGATGTATAGTGTGGAGAAATCTTCAAAATTTTCAAAAATCAAAATTTTTGAATTGAAGACTGTATTTAACTCATTTTTTTGCGCTGAGCTCGAATTCGTTGTTCAAATTTGGCGGCGACGCTCCGTCGGCGAGATACCCTCGAAAATGTGGTCAAAATGGGTGAAAATATCACTGTAGCTCAATTTTGACAACGGAATCGGATTTGCCACGAAAAATTGAGTAGCCAGCCCCAGCCCCGACGCCGAAGCTCTCCGAAAATTTTTTCACCCGAAAAAGGACATGATGTATAGTATGGAGAAAACTTCAAAATTTTCAAAAATCAAAATTTTTGAATTGAAGGCTGTTTTTTACTCAGTTTTTTGCGCCGATCTCGAATTCGTTGTTCATATTGAAAATTTTTTCACCTGAAAAAAAACATGATGTATAGTGTGGAGGAATCTTCAAAATTTTCAAAAATCAAAATTTTTGAATTGAAGACTGTACTTTACTCAATTTTTTGCGCTGAGCTCGAATTCGTTGTTCAACTTTGGCGCCGACGCTCCGTCGGCCAGATACCCTCGAAAATGTGGTCAAAATGGGTGAAAATATCACTGTAGCTCAATTTTGACAACGGATTCGGATTTGCCACGAAAAATTGAGTAACCAGCCCCAGCACCGACGCCGAAGCTCCCCGAAAATTTTTTCACCCGAAAAAAGACATGATGTATAGTATGGAGGAATCTTCAAAATTTTCAAAAATCTAAATTTTTGAATTGAAGACTGTATTTTACTCAATTTTTAGCGCTGAGCTCGAATTCGTTGTTCAAAATGGCGGCGAGGCTTCGTAGGCGAGATACCTTCGAAAATGTGGTCAAAAAGGGTCAAAAAATCATTCTAGCTCAATTTTGACAACGGATTCGGATTCGCCACGAAAAATTGAGTAACCAGCCCCAGCCCGACGCCGAAGCTCTCCGAAAATTTTTTCACCCGAAAAATGACATGATGTATAGTATGGAGAAAACTTCAAAATTTTCAAAAATAAAAATTTTTGAATTGAAGGCTGTTTTTTACTCAGTTTTTTGCGCCGAGCTCGAATTCGTTCTTCATATTGAAAATTTTTTCACCTGAAAAAAAAAACATGATGTATAGTGTGGAGGAATCTTCAAAATTTTCAAAAATCAAAATTTTTGAATTGAAGACTGTTTTTTACTCAGTTTTTTGCGCCGAGCTCGAATTCGTTGTTCATATTGAAAATTTTTTCACCTGAAAAAAAACATGATGTAGAGTGTGGAGAAATCTTCAAAATTTTCAAAAATCAAAATTTTTGAATTGAAGACTGTTTTTTACTCAATTTTTTGCGCTGAGCTCGAATTCGTTGTTCAAATTTGGCGGCGACGCTCCGTCGGCGAGATACCCTCGAAAATGTGGTCAAAATGGGTGAAAATATCACTGTAGCTCAATTTTGACAACGGATTCGGATTTGCCACGAAAAATTGAGTAGCCAGCCCCAGCCCCGACGCCGAAGCTCCCCGAAAATTTTTTCACCCGAAAAAAGACATGATGTATAGTATGGAGAAATCTTCAAAATTTTCAAAAATCAAAATTTTTGAATTGAAGACTGTATTTTACTCAATTCTTAGCGCTGAGCTCGAATTTGTTGTTCAAATTTGGCGCCGACGCTCCGTCGGCCAGATACCCTCGAAAATGTGGTCAAAATGGGTGAAAAAATCACTCTAGCTCAATTTTGACAGCGGATTCGGATTTGCCACGAAAAATTGAGTAACCAGCCCCAGCCCCGACGCCGAAGCTCCCCGAAAATTTTTTCACCCGAAAAAAGACATGATGTATAGTATGGAGGAATCTTCAAAATTTTCAAAAATCTAAATTTTTGAATTGAAGACTGTTTTTTACTCAGTTTTTTGCGCCGAGCTCGAATTCGTTGTTCAAATTTGGCGGCGGCGCTCCGTTGCCGAGATACCCTCGAAAATGTGGTCAAAATGGGTGAAAAAATCACTCTAGCTCAATTTTGGCAGCGGATTCGGATTTGCCACGAAAAATTGAGTAACCAGCCCCAGCCCCGACGCCGAAGCTCCCCGAAAATTTTTTCACCCGATAAGAGACATGATGTATAGTATGGAGAAATTTTCAAAATGTTCAAAAATCAAAATTTTTGAATTGAAGACTGTTTTTTACTCAATTCTTTGCGCCGAGCTCGAATTCGTCGTTCATATTGAAAATTTTTTCACCTGAAAAAAAACATGATGTATAGTGTGGAGAAATCTTCAAAATTTTCAAAAATCAAAATTTTTGAATTGAAGACTGTATTTTACTCAATTTTTAGCGCTGAGCTCGAATTTGTTGTTCAAATTTGGCGGCGACGCTCCGTCGGCGAGATACCCTCGAAAATGTGGTCAAAATGGGTGAAAAAATCACTCTAGCTCAATTTTGACAGCGGATTCGGATTTGCCACGAAAAATTGAGTAACCAGCCCCAGCCCCGACGCCGAAGCTCTTCGAAAATTTTTTAACCCGAAAAAAGACATGATGTATAGTATGGAGGAATCTTCAAAATTTTCAAAAATCAAAATTTTTGAATTGAAGACTGTTTTTTACTCAGTTTTTTGCGCCGAGCTCGAATTCGTTGTTCAAATTTGGCGGCGGCGCTCCGTTGCCGAGATACTCTCGAAAATGTGGTCAAAATGGGTGAAAAAATCACTCTAGCTCGATTTTGACAACGGATTCGGATTCGCCACGAAAAATTGGGTAACCAGCCCCAGCCCCGATGCCGAAACTCTCCCAAAATTTTTTCACCCGAAAAAAGACATGATGTATAGTATGGAGGAATCTTCAAAATTTTCATAAATCAAAATTTTTGAATTGAAGACTGTATTTTACTCAATTTTTCGCGCTGAGCTCGAATTCGTTGTTCAAATTTGGCGGCGACGCTCCGTAGGCGAGAGATACTCTCGAAAATGTGGTCAAAATGGGTGAAAATATCACTGTAGCTCAATTTTGACAACGGATTCGGATTTGCCACGAAAAATTGAGTAACCAGCCCCAGCCCCGACGCCGAAGCTCCCCGAAAATTTTTTCACCCGAAAAAAGACATGATGTATAGTATGGAGGAATCTTCAAAATTTTCAAAAATCTAAATTTTTGAATTGAAGACTGTTTTTTACTCAGTTTTTTGCGCCGAGCTCGAATTCGTTGTTCAAATTTGGCGGCGGCGCTCCGTTGCCGAGATACCCTCGAAAATGTGGTCAAAATGGGTGAAAAAATCACTCTAGCTCAATTTTGGCAGCGGATTCGGATTTGCCACGAAAAATTGAGTAACCAGCCCCAGCCCCGACGCCGAAGCTCCCCGAAAATTTTTTCACCCGATAAAAGACATGATGTATAGTATGGAGAAATTTTCAAAATGTTCAAAAATCAAAATTTTTGAATTGAAGACTGTTTTTTACTCAATTCTTTGCGCCGAGCTCGAATTCGTCGTTCATATTGAAAATTTTTTCACCTGAAAAAAAACATGATGTATAGTGTGGAGAAATCTTCAAAATTTTCAAAAATCAAAATTTTTGAATTGAAGACTGTATTTTACTCAATTTTTAGCGCTGAGCTCGAATTTGTTGTTCAAATTTGGCGGCGACGCTCCGTCGGCGAGATACCCTCGAAAATGTGGTCAAAATGGGTGAAAAAATCACTCTAGCTCAATTTTGACAGCGGATTCGGATTTGCCACGAAAAATTGAGTAACCAGCCCCAGCCCCGACGCCGAAGCTCCCCGAAAATTTTTTAACCCGAAAAAAGACATGATGTATAGTATGGAGGAATCTTCAAAATTTTCAAAAATCAAAATTTTTGAATTGAAGACTGTATTTTACTCAATTTTTCGCGCTGAGCTCGAATTCGTTGTTCCAATTTTGCGGCGACGCTCCGTAGGCGAGAGATACTCTCGAAAATGTGGTCAAAGAGGGTTAAAAAATCCCTCTAGCTCGATTTTGACAACGGATTCGGATTCGCCACGAAAAATTGAGAAACCGGCCCCAGCCCCGACGCCGAAACTCTCCCAACA
Organism: Acanthococcus lagerstroemiae; assembly: GCA_031841125.1. Lineage (NCBI taxonomy): Eukaryota > Metazoa > Arthropoda > Insecta > Hemiptera > Eriococcidae > Acanthococcus > Acanthococcus lagerstroemiae. Next base: position 62,259 of record JAJSSI010000039.1, on the reverse strand, counting down.
TTTTTTCACCCGAAAAAAGACATGATGTATAGTATGGAGGAATCTTTAAAATTTTCAAAAATCAAAATTTTTGAATTGAAGACTGTATTTTACTCAATTTTTAGCGCTGAGCTCGAATTCGTTGTTCAAATTTGGCGGCGACGCTTCGTAGGCGAGATACCTTCGAAAATGTGGTCAAAAAGGGTCAAAAAATCACTCTAGCTCAATTTTGACGACGGATTCGGATTCGCCACGAAAAATTGAGTAACCAGCCCCAGCCCCGACGCCGAAGCTCCCCGAAAATTTTTTAACCCGAAAAAAGACATGATGTATAGTATGGAGGAATCTTCAAAATTTTCAAAAATCAAAATTTTTGAATTGAAGACTGTTTTTTACTCAGTTTTTTGCGCCGAGCTCGAATTCGTTGTTCAAATTTGGCGGCGGCGCTCCGTTGCCGAGATACTCTCGAAAATGTGGTCAAAATGGGTGAAAAAATCACTCTAGCTCGATTTTGACAACGGATTCGGATTCGCCACGAAAAATTGGGTAACCAGCCCCAGCCCCGATGCCGAAACTCTCCCAAAATTTTTTCACCCGAAAAAAGACATGATGTATAGTATGGAGGAATCTTCAAAATTTTCATAAATCAAAATTTTTGAATTGAAGACTGTATTTTACTCAATTTTTCGCGCTGAGCTCGAATTCGTTGTTCAAATTTGGCGGCGACGCTCCGTAGGCGAGAGATACTCTCGAAAATGTGGTCAAAAAGGGTCAAAAAATCATTCTAGCTCAATTTTGACAACGGATTCGGATTCGCCACGAAAAATTGAGTAACCAGCCCCGGGCCCGACGCCGAAGCTCTCCGAAAATTTTTTCACCCGAAAAATGACATGATGTATAGTATGGAGAAAACTTCAAAATTTTCAAAAATAAAAATTTTTGAATTGAAGGCTGTTTTTTACTCAGTTTTTTGCGCCGAGCTCGAATTCGTTCTTCATATTGAAAATTTTTTCACCTGAAAAAAAAAACATGATGTATAGTGTGGAGGAATCTTCAAAATTTTCAAAAATCAAAATTTTTGAATTGAAGACTGTTTTTTACTCAGTTTTTTGCGCCGAGCTCGAATTCGTTGTTCATATTGAAAATTTTTTCACCTGAAAAAAAACATGATGTAGAGTGTGGAGAAATCTTCAAAATTTTCAAAAATCAAAATTTTTGAATTGAAGACTGTTTTTTACTCAATTTTTTGCGCTGAGCTCGAATTCGTTGTTCAAATTTGGCGGCGACGCTCCGTCGGCGAGATACCCTCGAAAATGTGGTCAAAATGGGTGAAAAAATCACTCTAGCTCAATTTTGACAGCGGATTCGGATTTGCCACGAAAAATTGAGTAACCAGCCCCAGCCCCGACGCCGAAGCTCCCCGAAAATTTTTTCACCCGAAAAAAGACATGATGTATAGTATGGAGAAATCTTCAAAATTTTCAAAAATCAAAGTTTTTGAATTGAAGACTGTATTTTACTCAATTTTTCGCGCTGAGCTCGAATTCGTTGTTCAAATTTGGCGGCGACGCTCCGTAGGCGAGAGATACTCTCGAAAATGTGGTCAAAGAGGGTTAAAAAATCCCTCTAGCTCATTTTTGACAACGGATTCGGATTCGCCACGAAAAATTGAGAAACCGGCCCCAGCCCCGACGCCGAAACTCTCCCAACATTTTTTCACCCGAAAAAAGACATGATGTATAGTATGGAGGAATCTTTAAAATTTTCAAAAATCAAAATTTTTGAATTGAAGACTGTATTTTACTCAATTTTTAGCGCTGAGCTCGAATTCGTTGTTCAAATTTGGCGGCGACGCTTCGTAGGCGAGATACCTTCGAAAATGTGGTCAAAAAGGGTCAAAAAATCACTCTAGCTCAATTTTGACGACGGATTCGGATTCGCCACGAAAAATTGAGTAACCAGCCCCAGCCCCGACGCCGAAGCTCCCCGAAAATTTTTTAACCCGAAAAAAGACATGATGTATAGTATGGAGGAATCTTCAAAATTTTCAAAAATCAAAATTTTTGAATTGAAGACTGTTTTTTACTCAGTTTTTTGCGCCGAGCTCGAATTCGTTGTTCAAATTTGGCGGCGGCGCTCCGTTGCCGAGATACTCTCGAAAATGTGGTCAAAATGGGTGAAAAAATCACTCTAGCTCGATTTTGACAACGGATTCGGATTCGCCACGAAAAATTGGGTAACCAGCCCCAGCCCCGATGCCGAAACTCTCCCAAAATTTTTTCACCCGAAAAAAGACATGATGTATAGTATGGAGGAATCTTCAAAATTTTCATAAATCAAAATTTTTGAATTGAAGACTGTATTTTACTCAATTTTTCGCGCTGAGCTCGAATTCGTTGTTCAAAATTTGGCGCGACGCTCCGTAGGCGAGAGATACTCTCGAAAATGTGGTCAAAAAGGGTCAAAAAATCATTCTAGCTCAATTTTGACAACGGATTCGGATTCGCCACGAAAAATTGAGTAACCAGCCCCGGGCCCGACGCCGAAGCTCTCCGAAAATTTTTTCACCCGAAAAATGACATGATGTATAGTATGGAGAAAACTTCAAAATTTTCAAAAATAAAAATTTTGAATTGAAGGCTGTTTTTTACTCAGTTTTTTGCGCCGAGCTCGAATTCGTTCTTCATATTGAAAATTTTTTCACCTGAAAAAAAAACATGATGTATAGTGTGGAGGAATCTTCAAAATTTTCAAAAATCAAAATTTTTGAATTGAAGACTGTTTTTTACTCAGTTTTTTGCGCCGAGCTCGAATTCGTTGTTCATATTGAAAATTTTTCACCTGAAAAAAAACATGATGTATAGTGTGGAGAAATCTTCAAAATTTTCAAAAATCAAAATTTTTGAATTGAAGACTGTATTTTACTCAATTTTTAGCGCTGAGCTCGAATTCGTTGTTCAAATTTGGCGGCGACGCTCCGTCGGCGAGATACCCTCGAAAATGTGGTCAAAATGGGTGAAAAAATCACTCTAGCTCAATTTTGACAGCGGATTCGGATTTGCCACGAAAAATTGAGTACCCAGCCCCAGCCCCGACGCCGAAGCTTTCCGAAAATTTTTTCACCCGAAAAAAGACATGATGTATAGTATGGAGGAATCTTTAAAATTTTCAAAAATCAAAATTTTTGAATTGAAGACTGTATTTTACTCAATTTTTAGCGCTGAGCTCGAATTCGTTGTTCAAATTTGGCGGCGACGCTTCGTAGGCGAGATACCTTCGAAAATGTGGTCAAAAAGGGTCAAAAAATCATTCTAGCTCAATTTTGACAACGGATTCGGATTCGCCACGAAAAATTGAGTAACCAGCCCCAGCCCCGACGCCGAAGCTCCCCGAAAATTTTTTAACCCGAAAAAAGACATGATGTATAGTATGGAGGAATCTTCAAAATTTTCAAAAATCAAAATTTTTGAATTGAAGACTGTTTTTTACTCAGTTTTTTGCGCCGAGCTCGAATTCGTTGTTCAAATTTGGCGGCGGCGCTCCGTTGCCGAGATACTCTCGAAAATGTGGTCAAAATGGGTGAAAAAATCACTCTAGCTCGATTTTGACAACGGATTCGGATTCGCCACGAAAAATTGGGTAACCAGCCCCAGCCCCGATGCCGAAACTCTCCCAAAATTTTTTCACCCGAAAAAAGACATGATGTATAGTATGGAGGAATCTTCAAATTTTCATAAATCAAAATTTTTGAATTGAAGACTGTATTTTACTCAATTTTTCGCGCTGAGCTCGAATTCGTTGTTCAAATTTGGCGGCGACGCTCCGTAGGCGAGAGATACTCTCGAAAATGTGGTCAAAATGGGTGAAAATATCACTGTAGCTCAATTTTGACAACGGATTCGGATTTGCCACGAAAAATTGAGTAACCAGCCCCAGCACCGACGCCGAAGCTCCCCGAAAATTTTTTCACCCGAAAAAAGACATGATGTATAGTATGGAGGAATCTTCAAAATTTTCAAAAATCTAAATTTTTGAATTGAAGACTGTATTTTACTCAATTTTTAGCGCTGAGCTCGAATTCGTTGTTCAAATTTGGCGGCGAGGCTTCGTAGGCGAGATACCTTCGAAAATGTGGTCAAAAAGGGTCAAAAAATCATTCTAGCTCAATTTTGACAACGGATTCGGATTCGCCACGAAAAATTGAGTAACCAGCCCCAGGCCCGACGCCGAAGCTCTCCGAAAATTTTTTCACCCGAAAAATGACATGATGTATAGTATGGAGAAAACTTCAAAATTTTCAAAAATAAAAATTTTTGAATTGAAGGCTGTTTTTTACTCAGTTTTTTGCGCCGAGCTCGAATTCGTTCTTCATATTGAAAATTTTTTCACCTGAAAAAAAAAACATGATGTATAGTGTGGAGGAATCTTCAAAATTTTCAAAAATCAAAATTTTTGAATTGAAGACTGTTTTTTACTCAGTTTTTTGCGCCGAGCTCGAATTCGTTGTTCATATTGAAAATTTTTTCACCTGAAAAAAAACATGATGTAGAGTGTGGAGAAATCTTCAAAATTTTCAAAAATCAAAATTTTTGAATTGAAGACTGTTTTTTACTCAATTTTTTGCGCTGAGCTCGAATTCGTTGTTCAAATTTGGCGGCGACGCTCCGTCGGCGAGATACCCTCGAAAATGTGGTCAAAATGGGTGAAAATATCACTGTAGCTCAATTTTGACAACGGATTCGGATTTGCCACGAAAAATTGAGTAGCCAGCCCCAGCCCCGACGCCGAAGCTCCCCGAAAATTTTTTCACCCGAAAAAAGACATGATGTATAGTATGGAGAAATCTTCAAAATTTTCAAAAATCAAAATTTTTGAATTGAAGACTGTTTTTTACTCAATTTTTTGCGCCGAGCTCGAATTCGTTGTTCATATTGAAAATTTTTTCACCTGAAAAAAAACATGATGTATAGTGTGGAGAAATCTTCAAAATTTTCAAAAATCAAAATTTTTGAATTGAAGACTGTATTTTACTCAATTCTTAGCGCTGAGCTCGAATTTGTTGTTCAAATTTGGCGCCGACGCTCCGTCGGCCAGATACCCTCGAAAATGTGGTCAAAATGGGTGAAAAAATCACTCTAGCTCAATTTTGACAGCGGATTCGGATTTGCCACGAAAATTGAGTAACCAGCCCCAGCCCCGACGCCGAAGCTCCCCGAAAATTTTTTCACCCGAAAAAAGACATGATGTATAGTATGGAGGAATCTTCAAAATTTTCAAAAATCTAAATTTTTGAATTGAAGACTGTTTTTTACTCAGTTTTTTGCGCCGAGCTCGAATTCGTTGTTCAAATTTGGCGGCGGCGCTCCGTTGCCGAGATACCCTCGAAAATGTGGTCAAAATGGGTGAAAAAATCACTCTAGCTCAATTTTGGCAGCGGATTCGGATTTGCCACGAAAAATTGAGTAACCAGCCCCAGCCCCGACGCCGAAGCTCCCCGAAAATTTTTTCACCCGATAAAAGACATGATGTATAGTATGGAGAAATTTTCAAAATGTTCAAAAATCAAAATTTTTGAATTGAAGACTGTTTTTTACTCAATTCTTTGCGCCGAGCTCGAATTCGTCGTTCATATTGAAAATTTTTTCACCTGAAAAAAAACATGATGTATAGTGTGGAGAAATCTTCAAAATTTTCAAAAATCAAAATTTTTGAATTGAAGACTGTATTTTACTCAATTTTTTAGCGCTGAGCTCGAATTTGTTGTTCAAATTTGGCGGCGACGCTCCGTCGGCGAGATACCCTCGAAAATGTGGTCAAAATGGGTGAAAAAATCACTCTAGCTCAATTTTGACAGCGGATTCGGATTTGCCACGAAAAATTGAGTAACCAGCCCCAGCCCCGACGCCGAAGCTCCCCGAAAATTTTTTAACCCGAAAAAAGACATGATGTATAGTATGGAGGAATCTTCAAAATTTTCAAAAATCAAAATTTTTGAATTGAAGACTGTTTTTTACTCAGTTTTTTTGCGCCGAGCTCGAATTCGTTGTTCAAATTTGGCGGCGGCGCTCCGTTGCCGAGATACTCTCGAAAATGTGGTCAAAATGGGTGAAAAAAATCACTCTAGCTCGATTTTGACAACGGATTCGGATTCGCCACGAAAAATTGGTAACCAGCCCCAGCCCCGATGCCGAAACTCTCCCAAAATTTTTTCACCCGAAAAAAGACATGATGTATAGTATGGAGGAATCTTCAAATTTTCATAAATCAAAATTTTTGAATTGAAGACTGTATTTTACTCAATTTTTCGCGCTGAGCTCGAATTCGTTGTTCAAATTTGGCGGCGACGCTCCGTAGGCGAGAGATACTCTCGAAAATGTGGTCAAAAAGGGTCAAAAAATCATTCTAGCTCAATTTTGACAACGGATTCGGATTCGCCACGAAAAATTGAGTAACCAGCCCCAGGCCCGACGCCGAAGCTCTCCGAAAATTTTTTCACCCGAAAAATGACATGATGTATAGTATGGAGAAAACTTCAAAATTTTCAAAAATAAAAATTTTTGAATTGAAGGCTGTTTTTTACTCATTTTTTGCGCCGAGCTCGAATTCGTTCTTCATATTGAAAATTTTTTCACCTGAAAAAAAAAACATGATGTATAGTATGGAGGAATCTTCAAAATTTTCAAAAATCATAATTTTTGAAATGAAGACTGTTTTTTACTCAGTTTTTTGCGCCGAGCTCGAATTCGTTGTTCATATTGAAAATTTTTTCACCTGAAAAAAAACATGATGTATAGTGTGGAGAAATCTTCAAAATTTTCAAAAATCAAAATTTTTGAATTGAAGACTGTTTTTTTACTCAATTTTTGCGCTGAGCTCGAATTCGTTGTTCAAATTTGGCGGCGACGCTCCGTCGGCGAGATACCCTCGAAAATGTGGTCAAAATGGGTGAAAAAATCACTCTAGCTCAATTTTGACAGCGGATTCGGATTTGCCACGAAAAATTGAGTAACCAGCCCCAGCCCCGACGCCGAAGCTCCCCGAAAATTTTTTCACCCGAAAAAAGACATGATGTATAGTATGGAGAAATCTTCAAAATTTTCAAAAATCAAAGTTTTTGAATTGAAGACTGTATTTTACTCAATTTTTCGCGCTGAGCTCGAATTCGTTGTTCCAATTTTGCGGCGACGCTCCGTAGGCGAGAGATACTCTCGAAAATGTGGTCAAAGAGGGTTAAAAAATCCCTCTAGCTCATTTTTGACAACGGATTCGGATTCGCCACGAAAAATTGAGAAACCGGCCCCAGCCCCGACGCCGAAACTCTCCCAACATTTTTTCACCCGAAAAAAGACATGATGTATAGTATGGAGGAATCTTTAAAATTTTCAAAAATCAAAATTTTTGAATTGAAGACTGTATTTTACTCAATTTTTAGCGCTGAGCTCGAATTCGTTGTTCAAATTTGGCGGCGACGCTTCGTAGGCGAGATACCTTCGAAAATGTGGTCAAAAAGGGTCAAAAAATCACTCTAGCTCAATTTTGACGACGGATTCGGATTCGCCACGAAAAATTGAGTAACCAGCCCCAGGCCCGACGCCGAAGCTCTCCGAAAATTTTTTCACCCGAAAAAAGACATGATGTATAGTATGGAGAAAACTTCAAAATTTTCAAAAATCAAAATTTTTGAATTGAAGGCTGTGTTTTACTCAGTTTTTTGCGCCGAGCTCGAATTCGTTCTTCATATTGAAAATTTTTTCACCTGAAAAAAAACATGATGTATAGTGTGGAGGAATCTTCAAAATTTTCAAAAATCAAAATTTTTGAATTGAAGACTGTTTTTTACTCAGTTTTTTGCGCCGAGCTCGAATTCGTTGTTCATATTGAAAATTTTTTCACCTGAAAAAAACATGATGTATAGTGTGGAGAAATCTTCAAAATTTTCAAAAATCAAAATTTTTGATTGAAGTTTGTTTTTTACTCAATTTTTTGCGCCGAGCTCGAATTCGTTGTTCATATTGAAAATTTTTTCACCTGAAAAAAAACATGATGTATAGTGTGGAGAAATCTTCAAAATTTTCAAAAATCAAAATTTTTGAATTGAAGACTGTATTTTACTCAATTTTTAGCGCTGAGCTCGAATTCGTTGTTCAAATTTGGCGGCGACGCTCCGTCGGCGAGATACCCTCGAAAATGTGGTCAAAATGGGTGAAAAAATCACTCTAGCTCAATTTTGAAAGCGGATTCGGATTTGCCACGAAAATTGAGTACCCAGCCCAGCCCCGACGCCGAAGCTTTCCGAAAATTTTTTCACCGAAAAAAGACATGATGTATAGTATGGAGGAATCTTTAAAATTTTCAAAAATCAAAATTTTTGAATTGAAGACTGTATTTTACTCAATTTTTAGCGCTGAGCTCGAATTCGTTGTTCAAATTTGGCGGCGACGCTTCGTAGGCGAGATACCTTCGAAAATGTGGTCAAAAAGGGTCAAAAAATCATTCTAGCTCAATTTTGACAACGGATTCGGATTCGCCACGAAAAATTGAGTAACCAGCCCCAGGCCCGACGCCGAAGCTCTCCGAAAATTATTTCACCCGAAAAAAGACATGATGTATAGTATGGAGAAAACTTCAAAATTTTCAAAAATCAAAATTTTCAAAAATAAAAATTTTTGAATTGAAGGCTGTTTTTTACTCAGTTTTTTGCGCCGAGCTCGAATTCGTTGTTCATATTGAAAATTTTTTCACCTGAAAAAAAACATGATGTATAGTATGGAGAAAACTTCAAAATTTTCAAAAATCAAAATTTTTGAATTGAAGGCTGTGTTTTACTCAGTTTTTTGCGCCGAGCTCGAATTCGTTCTTCATATTGAAAATTTTTTCACCTGAAAAAAAAACATGATGTATAGTGTGGAGGAATCTTCAAAATTTTCAAAAATCAAAATTTTTGAATTGAAGACTGTTTTTTACTCAATTTTTTGCGCTGAGCTCGAATTCGTTGTTCAAATTTGGCGGCTGACGCTCCGTCGCGAGATACCCTCGAAAATGTGTCAAAATGGTGAAAATATCACTGTAGCTCAATTTTGACACGGATTCGGATTTGCCACGAAAAATGAGTAGCAGCCCAGCCCAGCCCCGACGCCGAAGCTCCCCGAAAGTTTTTTCACCCGAAAAAAACATGATGTATATATGGAGAAATCTTCAAAATTTTCAAAAATCAAAATTTTTGAATTGAAGACTGCTTTTTACTCAATTTTTGCGCCGAGCTCGAATTCGTCGTTCATATTGAAAATTTTTTCACCTGAAAAAAAACATGATGATAGTGTGGAGAAATCTTCAAAATTTTCAAAATCAAAGTTTTTTAATTGAAGACTGTATTTTTCTCAATTTTTCGCGCAGAGCACGAATTCGTTGTTCAAATTTGGTGGCGGCGCTCCGTTGCCGAGATACCCTCGAAAATGTGGTCAAAATGGGTGAAAAAATCACTCTAGCTCGATTTTGACAACGGATTCGGATTCGCCACGAAAAATTGGGTAACACCCCAGCCCGGACGCCGAAACTCTCCCAAAATTTTTTCACCCGAAAAAAGACATGATGTATAGTATGGAGAAATCTTCAAAATTTTCAAAAATCAAAATTTTTGAATTGAAGTTTGTTTTTTACTCAATTTTTTGCGCCGAGCTCGAATTCGTTGTTCATATTGAAAATTTTTTCACCTGGAAAAAAACATGATGTATAGTGTGGAGAAATCTTCAAAATTTTCAAAAATCAAAATTTTTGAATTGAAGACTGTATTTTACTCAGTTTTTAGCGCTGAGCTCGAATTCGTTGTTCAAATTTGGCGGCGACGCTCCGTCGGCGAGATACCCTCGAAAATGTGGTCAAAATGGGTGAAAAAATCACTCTAGCTCAATTTTGACAGCGGATTCGGATTTGCCACGAAAAATTGAGTAACCAGCCCCAGCCCAGACGCCGAAGCTCCCCGAAAATTTTTTCACCCGAAAAAAGACATGATGTATAGTATGGAGAAATCTTCAAAATTTTCAAAAATCAAAGTTTTTATTGAAGACTGTATTTACTCAATTTTTCGCGCTGAGCTCGAATTCGTTGTTCCAATTTTGCGGCGACGCTCCGTAGCGAGAGATACTCTCGAAAATGTGGTCAAAGAGGGTTAAAAAATCCCTCTGGCTCATTTTTGACAACGGATTCGGATTCGCCACGAAAATTGAGAAACCGGCCCAGCCCCGACGCCGAAACTCTCCCAACATTTTTTCACCCGAAAAAAGACATGATGTATAGTATGGAGGAATCTTAAAATTTTCAAAAATCAAAATTTTTGAATTGAAGACTGTATTTACTCAATTTTTAGCGCTGAGCTCGAATTCGTTGTTCAAATTTGGCGGCGACGCTTCGTAGGCGAGATACCTTCGAAAATGTGGTCAAAAGGGTCAAAAAATCACTCTAGCTCAATTTTGACGACGGATTCGGATTCGCCACGAAAAATTGAGTAACCACCCCAGGCCCGACGCCGAAGCTCTCCGAAAATTTTTCACCCGAAAAAAGACATGATGTATAGTATGGAGAAATCTTCAAAATTTTCAAAATCAAAATTTTTGAATTGAAGTTTGTTTTTTACTCAATTTTTTGCGCCGAGCTCGAATTCGTTTGTTCATATTGAAAATGTTTTCACCTGAAAAAAAACATGATGTATAGTGTGGAGAAATCTTCAAAATTTTCAAAAATCAAAATTTTTGAATTGAAGACTGTATTTTACTCAATTTTTAGCGCTGAGCTCGAATTCGTTGTTCAAATTTGGCGGCGACGCTCCGTCGGCGAGATACCCTCGAAAATGTGGTCAAAATGGGTGAAAAAATCACTCTAGCTCAATTTTGACAGCGGATTCGGATTTGCCACGAAAAATTGAGTACCCAGCCCCAGCCCCGACGCCGAAGCTTTCCGAAAATTTTTTCACCCGAAAAAAGACATGATGTATAGTATGGAGGAATCTTTAAAATTTTCAAAAATCAAAATTTTTGAATTGAAGACTGTATTTTACTCAATTTTTAGCGCTGAGCTCGAATTCGTTGTTCAAATTTGGCGGCGACGCTTCGTAGGCGAGATACCTTCGAAAATGTGGTCAAAAGGGTCAAAAAATCATTCTAGCTCAATTTTGACAACGGATTCGGATTCGCCACGAAAAATTGAGTAACCAGCCCCAGGCCCGACGCCGAAGCTCTCCGAAAATTATTTCACCCGAAAAAAGACATGATGTATAGTATGGAGAAAACTTCAAAATTTCAAAAATCAAAATTTTCAAGAATAAAAATTTTTGAATTGAAGGCTGTTTTTTACTCAGTTTTTTGCGCCGAGCTCGAATTCGTTGTTCATATTGAAAATTTTTTCACCTGAAAAAAAACATGATGTGGAGAAAACTTCAAAATTTTCAAAATCAAAATTTTCAAAAATCAAAATTTTTGAATTGAAGGCTGTGTTTTACTCAGTTTTTTGCGCCGAGCTCGAATTCGTTCTTCATATTGAAAATTTTTTCACCTGAAAAAAAAACATGATGTATAGTGTGGAGGAATCTTCAAAATTTTCAAAAATCAAAATTTTTGAATTGAAGACTGTTTTTTACTCAGTTTTTTTCCGCCGAGCTCGAATTCGTTGTTCATATTGAAAATTTTTTCACCTGAAAAAAAACATGATGTATAGTGTGGAGAAATCTTCAAAATTTTCAAAAATCAAAATTTTTGAATTGAAGACTGTTTTTTACTCAATTTTTTGCGCTGAGCTCGAATTCGTTGTTCAAATTTGGCGGCGACGCTCCGTCGGCGAGATACCCTCGAAAATGTGGTCAAAATGGGTGAAAATATCACTGTAGCTCAATTTTGACAACGGATTCGGATTTGCCACGAAAAATTGAGTAGCCAGCCCCAGCCCCGACGCCGAAGCTCCCCGAAAATTTTTTTCACCCGAAAAAGACATGATGTATAGTATGGAGAAATCTTCAAAATTTTCAAAAATCAAAATTTTTGAATTGAAGACTGCTTTTTACTCAATTTTTTGCGCCGAGCTCGAATTCGTTGTTCATATTGAAAATTTTTTCACCTGAAAAAAAACATGATGTATAGTGTGGAGAAATCTTCAAAATTTTCAAAAATCAAAATTTTTGAATTGAAGACTGTATTTTACTCAATTTTTAGCGCTGAGCTCGAATTTGTTGTTCAAATTTGGCGGCGACGCTCCGTCGGCGAGATACCCTCGAAAATGTGGTCAAAATGGGTGAAAAAATCACTCTAGCTCAATTTTGACAGCGGATTCGGATTTGCCACGAAAAATTGAGTAACCAGCCCCAGCCCCGACGCCGAAGCTCCCCGAAAATTTTTTCACCCGAAAAAAGACATGATGTATAGTATGGAGGAATCTTCAAAATTTTCAAAAATCTAAATTTTTGAATTGAAGACTGTTTTTTACTCAGTTTTTTGCGCCGAGCTCGAATTCGTTGTTCAAATTTGGCGGCGGCGCTCCGTCGGCGAGATACCCTCGAAAATGTGGTCAAAATGGGTGAAAAAATCACTCTAGCCCAATTTTGACAACGGATTCGGATTCGCCACGAAAAATTGAGTAACCAGCCCCAGCCCAGACGCCGAAGCTCCCCGAAAATTTTTTCACCCGAAAAAAGACATGATGTATAGTATGGAGAAATCTTCAAAATTTTCAAAAATCAAAGTTTTTGAATTGAAGACTGTATTTTACTCAATTTTTCGCGCTGAGCTCGAATTCGTTGTTCCAATTTTGCGGCGACGCTCCGTAGGCGAGAGATACTCTCGAAAATGTGGTCAAAGAGGGTTAAAAAATCCCTCTAGCTCATTTTTGACAACGGATTCGGATTCGCCACGAAAAATTGAGAAACCGGCCCCAGCCCCGACGCCGAAACTCTCCCAACATTTTTTCACCCGAAAAAAGACATGATGTATAGTATGGAGGAATCTTTAAAATTTTCAAAAATCAAAATTTTTGAATTGAAGACTGTATTTTACTCAATTTTTAGCGCTGAGCTCGAATTCGTTGTTCAAATTTGGCGGCGACGCTTCGTTGGCGAGATACCTTCGAAAATGTGGTCAAAAAGGTCAAAAAATCACTCTAGCTCAATTTTGACGACGGATTCGGATTCGCCACGAAAAATTGAGTAACCAGCCCCAGGCCCGACGCCGAAGCTCTCCGAAAATTTTTTCACCCGAAAAAAGACATGATGTATAGTATGGAGAAAACTTCAAAATTTTCAAAAATCAAAATTTTCAAAAATCAAAATTTTTGAATTGAAGGCGGTGTTTTACTCAGTTTTTGGCGCCGAGCTCGAATTCGTCGTTCATATTGAAAATTTTTTCACCTGAAAAAAAACATGATGTATAGTGTGGAGAAATCTTCAAAATTTTCAAAAATCAAAATTTTTGAATTGAAGACTGTATTTTACTCAATTTTTAGCGCTGAGCTCGAATTTGTTGTTCAAATTTGGCGGCGACGCTCCGTCGGCGAGATACCCTCGAAAATGTGGTCAAAATGGGTGAAAAAATCACTCTAGCTCAATTTTGACAGCGGATTCGGATTTGCCACGAAAAATTGAGTAACCACCCCAGCCCCGACGCCGAAGCTCCCCGAAAATTTTTTTAACCCGAAAAAAGACATGATGTATAGTATGGAGGGATCTTCAAAATTTTCAAAAATCAAAATTTTTGAATTGAAGACTGTTTTTTACTCAGTTTTTTGCGCCGAGCTCGAATTCGTTGTTCAAATTTGGCGGCGGCGCTCCGTTGCCGAGATACTCTCGAAAATGTGGTCAAAATGGGTGAAAAAATCACTCTAGCTCGATTTTGACAACGGATTCGGATTCGCCACGAAAAATTGGGTAACCAGCCCCAGCCCCGATGCCGAAACTCTCCCAAAATTTTTTCACCCGAAAAAAGACATGATGTATAGTATGGAGGAATCTTCAAAATTTTCAAAAATCAAAGTTTTTTAATTGAAGACTGTATTTTTCTCAATTTTTCGCGCAGAGCACGAATTCGTTGTTCAAATTTGGTGGCGGCGCTCCGTTGCCGAGATACCCTCGAAAATGTGGTCAAAATGGGTGAAAAAATCACTCTAGCTCGATTTTGACAACGGATTCGGATTCGCCACGAAAAATTGGGTAACCAGCCCCAGCCCGGACGCCGAAACTCTCCCAAAATTTTTTCACCCGAAAAAAGACATGATGTATAGTATGGAGAAATCTTCAAAATTTTCAAAAATCAAAATTTTTGAATTGAAGTTTGTTTTTTACTCAATTTTTTGCGCCGAGCTCGAATTCGTTGTTCATATTGAAAATTTTTCACCTGAAAAAAACATGATGTATAGTGGAGAAATCTTCAAAATTTTCAAAAATCAAAATTTTTGAATTGAAGACTGTATTTTATACTCATTTTTAGCGCTGAGCTCGAATTCGTTGTTCAAATTTGGCGGCGACGCTCCGTCGGCGAGATACCCTCGAAAATGTGGTCAAAATGGGTGAAAAAATCACTCTAGCTCAATTTGACAGCGGATTCGGATTTGCCACGAAAAATTGAGTAACCAGCCCCAGCCCCGACGCCGAAGCTCCCCGAAAATTTTTTCACCCAAAAAAGACATGATGTATAGTATGGAGAAATCTTCAAAATTTTCAAAAATCAAAGTTTTTGAATTGAAGACTGTATTTTACTCAATTTTTTCGCGCTGAGCTCGAATTCGTTGTTCCAATTTTGCGGCGACGCTCCGTAGGCGAGAGATACTCTCGAAAATGTGGTCAAAAGGGTGTTAAAAAATCCCTCTAGCTCATTTTTGACAACGGATTCGGATTCGCCACGAAAAATTGAGTAACCAGCCCCAGCCCCGACGCCGAAACTCTCAACATTTTTTTCACCCGAAAAAAGACATGATGTATAGTATGGAGAATCTTCAAAATTTTCAAAAATCAAAATTTTTGAATTGAAGACTGTATTTTTACTCAATTTTTTGCGCTGAGCTCGAATTCGTTGTTCAAATTTGGCGGCGACGCTTCTAGGAGCGAGATACCTTCGAAAATGTGGTCAAAAAGGGTCAAAAAATCACTCTAGCTCAATTTTGACGACGGATTCGGATTCGCCACGAAAAATTGAGTAACCAGCCCCAGGCCCGACGCCGAAGCTCTCCGAAAATTTTTTCACCCGAAAAAAGACATGATGTATAGTATGGAGAAAACTTCAAAATTTTCAAAAATCAAATTTTTGAATTGAAGGCTGTGTTTTACTCAGTTTTTTGCGCCGAGCTCGAATTCGTTCTTCATATTGAAAAATTTTTTCACCTGAAAAAAAACATGATGTATAGTGTGGAGGAATCTTCAAAATTTTCAAAAATCAAAATTTTTGAATTGAAGACTGTTTTTGTACTCAGTTTTTTGCGCCGAGCTCGAATTCGTTGTTCATATTGAAAATTTTTTCACCTGAAAAAAAAATGATGTATAGTGTGGTGAAATCTTCAAAATTTTCAAAAATCAAAATTTTTGAATTGAAGTTTGTTTTTTACTCAATTTTTTGCGCCGAGCTCGAATTCGTTGTTCATATTGAAAATTTTTTCACCTGAAAAAAAACATGATGTATAGTGTGGAGAAATCTTCAAAATTTTCAAAAATCAAAATTTTTGAATTGAAGACTGTATTTTACTCAATTTTTAGCGCTGAGCTCGAATTCGTTGTTCAAATTTGGCGGCGACGCTCCGTCGGCGAGATACCCTCGAAAATGTGGTCAAAATGGGTGAAAAAATCACTCTAGCTCAATTTTGACAGCGGATTCGGATTTGCCACGAAAAATTGAGTACCCAGCCCCAGCCCCGACGCCGAAGCTTTCCGAAAATTTTTTCACCCGAAAAAAGACATGATGTATAGTATGGAGGAATCTTTAAAATTTTCAAAAATCAAAATTTTTGAATTGAAGACTGTATTTTACTCAATTTTTAGCGCTGAGCTCGAATTCGTTGTTCAAATTTGGCGGCGACGCTTCGTAGGCGAGATACCTTCGAAAATGTGGTCAAAAAGGGGTCAAAAAATCATTCTAGCTCAATTTTGACAACGGATTCGGATTCGCCCACGAAAAATTGAGTAACCAGCCCCAGGCCCGACGCCGAAGCTCTCCGAAAATTATTTCACCCGAAAAAAGACATGATGTATAGTATGGAGAAAACTTCAAAATTTTCAAAAATCAAAATTTTCAAAAATAAAAATTTTTGAATTGAAGGCTGTTTTTTACTCAGTTTTTTGCGCCGAGCTCGAATTCGTTGTTCATATTGAAAATTTTTTCACCTGAAAAAAAACATGATGTATAGTATGGAGAAAACTTCAAAATTTCAAAAATCCAAATTTTCAAAAATCAAAATTTTTGAATTGAAGGCTGTGTTTTACTCAGTTTTTTGCGCCGAGCTCGAATTCGTTCTTCATATTGAAATTTTTTCACCTGAAAAAAAAACATGATGTATAGTGTGGAGGAATCTTCAAAATTTTCAAAAATCAAAATTTTTCAATTGAAGACTGTTTTTTACTCAGTTTTTTTCCGCCGAGCTCGAATTCGTTGTTCATATTGAAATATTTTTCACCTGAAAAAAAACATGATGTATAGTGTGGAGAAATCTTCAAAATTTTCAAAAATCAAAATTTTTGAATTGAAGACTGTTTTTTACTCAATTTTTTGCGCTGAGCTCGAATTCGTTGTTCAAATTTGGCGGCGACGCTCCGTCGGCGAGATACCCTCGAAAATGTGGTCAAAATGGGTGAAAATATCACTGTAGCTCAATTTTGACAACGGATTCGGATTTGCCACGAAAAATTGAGTAGCCACCCCAGCCCCGACGCCGAAGCTCCCCGAAAATTTTTTCACCCGAAAAAAGACATGATGTATAGTATGGAGAAATCTTCAAAATTTTCAAAAATCAAAATTTTTGAATTGAAGACTGCTTTTTACTCAATTTTTTGCGCCGAGCTCGAATTCGTTGTTCATATTGAAAATTTTTTCACCTGAAAAAAAACATGATGTATAGTGTGGAGAAATCTTCAAAATTTTCAAAAATCAAAATTTTTGAATTGAAGACTGTATTTTACTCAATTTTTAGCGCTGAGCTCGAATTTGTTGTTCAAATTTGGCGGCGACGCTCCGTCGGCGAGATACCCTCGAAAATGTGGTCAAAATGGGTGAAAAAATCACTCTAGCTCAATTTTGACAGCGGATTCGGATTTGCCACGAAAAATTGAGTAACCAGCCCCAGCCCCGACGCCGAAGCTCCCCGAAAATTTTTTCACCCGAAAAAAGACATGATGTATAGTATGGAGGAATCTTCAAAATTTTCAAAAATCTAAATTTTTGAATTGAAGACTGTTTTTTACTCAGTTTTTTGCGCCGAGCTCGAATTCGTTGTTCAAATTTGGCGGCGGCGCTCCGTCGGCGAGATACCCTCGAAAATGTGGTCAAAATGGGTGAAAAAATCACTCTAGCCCAATTTTGACAACGGATTCGGATTCGCCACGAAAAATTGAGTAACCAGCCCCAGCCCCGACGCCGAAGCTCCCCGAAAATTTTTTCACCCGAAAAAAGACATGATGTATAGTGTGGAGAAATCTTCAAAATTTTCAAAAATCAAAATTTTTGAATTGAAGACTGTATTTTACTCAGTTTTTAGCGCTGAGCTCGAATTCGTTGTTCAAATTTGGCGGCGACGCTCCGTCGGCGAGATACCCTCGAAAATGTGGTCAAAATGGGTGAAAAAATCACTCTAGCTCAATTTTGACAGCGGATTCGGATTTGCCACGAAAAATTGAGTAACCAGCCCCAGCCCCGACGCCGAAGCTCCCCGAAAATTTTTTCACCCGAAAAAAGACATGATGTATAGTATGGAGAAATCTTCAAAATTTTCAAAAATCAAAGTTTTTGAATTGAAGACTGTATTTTACTCAATTTTTCGCGCTGAGCTCGAATTCGTTGTTCCAATTTTGCGCGACGCTCCGTAGGCAGAGATACTCTCGAAAATGTGGTCAAAGAGGGTTAAAAAATCCTCTAGCTCATTTTTGACAACGGATTCGGATTCGCCACCGAAAAATTGAGAAACCGGCCCCCCCAGCCCCGACGCCGAAACTCTCCAACATTTTTTCACCCGAAAAAAGACATGATGTATAGTATGGAGGAATCTTTAAAATTTTCAAAAATCAAAATTTTTGAATTGAAGACTGTATTTTACTCAATTTTTAGCGCTGAGCTCGAATTCGTTGTTCAAATTTGGCGCGACGCTTGTTGGCGAGATACCTTCGAAAATGTGGTCAAAAAGGGTCAAAAAATCACTCTAGCTCAATTTTGACGACGGATTCGGATTCGCCACGAAAAATTGAGTAACCAGCCCAGGCCCGACGCCGAAGCTCTCCGAAAATTTTTTCACCCGAAAAAAGACATGATGTATAGTATGGAGAAAACTTCAAAATTTTCAAAAATCAAAATTTTCAAAAATCAAAATTTTTGAATTGAAGGCTGTGTTTTTACTCATTTTTTGGCGCCGAGCTCGAATTCGTTGTTCATATTGAAAATTTTTTCACCTGAAAAAAAACATGATGTATAGTGTGGAGAAATCTTCAAAATTTTCAAAAATCAAAATTTTTGAATTGAAGACTGTATTTTACTCAATTTTTAGCGCTGAGCTCGAATTTGTTGTTCAAATTTGGCGGCGACGCTCCGTCGGCGAGATACCCTCGAAAATGTGGTCAAAATGGGTGAAAAAATCACTCTAGCTCAATTTTGACAGCGGATTCGGATTTGCCACGAAAAATTGAGTAACCAGCCCCAGCCCCGACGCCGAAGCTCCCCGAAAATTTTTTAACCCGAAAAAAGACATGATGTATAGTATGGAGGGATCTTCAAAATTTTCAAAAATCAAAATTTTTGAATTGAAGACTGTTTTTTACTCAGTTTTTTGCGCCGAGCTCGAATTCGTTGTTCAAATTTGGCGGCGGCGCTCCGTTGCCGAGATACTCTCGAAAATGTGGTCAAAATGGGTGAAAAAATCACTCTAGCTCGATTTTGACAACGGATTCGGATTCGCCACGAAAAATTGGGTAACCAGCCCCACCCCGATGCCGAAACTCTCCCAAAATTTTTTCACCCGAAAAAAGACATGATGTATAGTATGGAGGAATCTTCAAAATTTTCAAAATCAAAATTTTTGAATTGAAGACTGTATTTTACTCAATTTTTCGCGCTGAGCTCGAATTCGTTGTTCAAATTTGGCGGCGACGCTCCGTAGGCGAGAGATACTCTCGAAAATGTGGTCAAAATGGGTGAAAAAATCACTCTAGCTCAATTTTGGCAGCGGATTCGGATTTGCCACGAAAAATTGAGTAACCAGCCCCAGCCCCGACGCCGAAACTCTCCCAAAATTTTTTCACCCGAAAAAAGACATGATGTATAGTATGGAGAAATCTTCAAAATTTTCAAAAATCAAAATTTTTGAATTGAAGACTGTTTTTTACTCAATTTTTTGCGCCGAGCTCGAATTCGTCGTTCATATTGAAAATTTTTTCACCTGAAAAAAAAAATGATGTATAGTGTGGAGAAATCTTCAAATTTTCAAAAATCAAAGTTTTAATTGAAGACTGTATTTTTCTCAATTTTTCGCGCAGAGCACGAATTCGTTGTTCAAATTTGGTGGCGGCGCTCCGTTGCCGAGATACCCTCGAAAATGTGGTCAAAATGGGTGAAAATATCACTCTAGCTCGATTTTGACAACGGATTCGGATTCGCCACGAAAAATTGGGTAACCAGCCCCAGCCCGACGCCGAAACTCCCCAAAATTTTTCACACCCGAAAAAAGACATGATGTATAGTATGGAGAAATATTCAAAATTTTCAAAAATCAAAATTTTTGAATTGAAGTTTGTTCTTTACTCAATTTTTTGCGCCGAGCTCGAATTCGTTGTTCATATTGAAAATTTTTTCACCTGAAAAAAAACATGATGTATAGTGTGGAGAAATCTTCAAAATTTTCAAAAATCAAAATTTTTGAATTGAAGACTGTATTTTACTCAGTTTTTAGCGCTGAGCTCGAATTCGTTGTTCAAATTTGGCGGCGACGCTCCGTCGGCGAGATACCCTCGAAAATGTGGTCAAAATGGGTGAAAAAATCACTCTAGCTCAATTTTGACAGCGGATTCGATTTGCCACGAAAAATTGAGTAACCAGCCCCAGCCCCGACGCCGAAGCTCCCCGAAAATTTTTTCACCCGAAAAAAACATGATGTATATATGGAGAAATCTTCAAAATTTTCAAAAATCAAAGTTTTTGAATTGAAGACTGTATTTTACTCAATTTTTTCGCGCTGAGCTCGAATTCGTTGTTCCAAATTTGCGGCGACGCTCCGTAGGCGAGATACTCTCGAAAATGTGGTCAAAGAGGTTAAAAAATCCCTCTAGCTCATTTTTGACAACGGATTCGGATTCGCCACGAAAAATTGAGAAACCGGCCCCAGCCCCGACGCCGAAACTCTCCCAACATTTTTTCACCCGAAAAAAGACATGATGTATAGTATGGAGGAATCTTTAAAATTTTTCAAAAATCAAAATTTTTGAATTGAAGACTGTATTTTACTCAATTTTTAGCGCTGAGCTCGAATTCGTTGTTCAAATTTGGCGGCGACGCTTCGTAGCGAGATACCTTCGAAAATGTGGTCAAAAAGGGTCAAAAAATCACTCTAGCTCAATTTTGACGACGGATTCGGATTCGCCACGAAAAATTGAGTAACCAGCCCCAGGCCCGACGCCGAAGCTCTCCGAAAATTTTTTCACCCGAAAAAAGACATGATGTATAGTATGGAGAAAACTTCAAAATTTTCAAAAATCAAAATTTTTGAATTGAAGGCTGTTTTTACTCAGTTTTTTGCGCCGAGCTCGAATTCGTTCTTCATATTGAAAATTTTTTCACCTGAAAAAAAACATGATGTATAGTGTGGAGGAATCTTCAAAATTTTCAAAAATCAAAATTTTTTGAATGAAGACTGTTTTTTACTCAGTTTTTTTGCGCCGAGCTCGAATTCGTTGTTCATATTGAAATTTTTTCACCTGAAAAAAAACATGATGTATAGTGTGGAGAAATCTTCAAAATTTTCAAAAATCAAAATTTTTGAATTGAAGTTTGTTTTTTACTCAATTTTTGCGCCGAGCTCGAATTCGTTGTTCATATTGAAAATTTATTCACCTGAAAAAAAACATGATGTATAGTGTGGAGAAATCTTCAAAATTTTCAAAAATCAAAATTTTTGAATTGAAGACTGTATTTTACTCAATTTTTAGCGCTGAGCTCGAATTCGTTGTTCAAATTTGGCGGCGACGCTCCGTCGGCGAGATACCCTCGAAAATGTGGTCAAAATGGGTGAAAAAATCACTCTAGCTCAATTTTGACAGCGGATTCGGATTTGCCACGAAAAATTGAGTAACCAGCCCCAGCCCCGACGCCGAAGCTCTCCGAAAATTATTTCACCCGAAAAAAGACATGATGTATAGTATGGAGAAAACTTCAAAATTTTCAAAAATCAAAATTTTCAAAAATAAAAATTTTTGAATTGAAGGCTGTTTTTTACTCAGTTTTTTGCGCCGAGCTCGAATTCGTTGTTCATATTGAAAATTTTTTCACCTGAAAAAAAACATGATGTATAGTATGGAGAAAACTTCAAAATTTCAAAAATCAAAATTTTCAAAATCAAAATTTTCAAATCAAAATTTTTGAATGAAGGCTGTGTTTTTACTCAGTTTTTTGCGCCGAGCTCGAATTCGTTCTTCAATATTGAAAATTTTTCACCCTGAAAAAAAAACATGAGTATAGTGTGGAGAAATCTTCAAAATTTTCAAAAATCAAAATTTTTGAATTGAAGACTGTTTTTTACTCAATTTTTTGCGCCCTGAGCTCGAATTCGTTGTTCAAATTTGGCGGCGACGCTCCGTCGGCGAGATACCCTCGAAAATGTGGTCAAAATGGGTGAAAAAATCACTGTAGCTCATTTTGACAACGGATTCGGATTTGCCACGAAAAATTGAGTAGCCAGCCCCAGCCCCGACGCCGAAGCTCCCCGAAAATTTTTTCACCCGAAAAAAGACATGATGTATAGTATGGAGAAATCTTCAAAATTTTCAAAAATCAAAATTTTTGAATTGAAGACTGTATTTTACTCAATTTTTAGCGCTGAGCTCGAATTTGTTGTTCAAATTTGGCGGCGACGCTCCGTCGGCGAGATACCCTCGAAAATGTGGTCAAAATGGGTGAAAAAATCACTCTAGCTCGATTTTGACAACGGATTTGGATTCGCCACGAAAAATTGGGTAACCAGCCCCAGCCCCGACGCCGAAACTCTCCCAAAATTTTTCACCCGAAAAAAGACATGATTGTATAGTATGGAGGAATCTTCAAAATTTTCAAAAATCAAAATTTTTGAATTGAAGACTGTTTTTTACTCAATTTTTTGCGCCGAGCTCGAATTCGTCGTTCATATTGAAAATTTTTTCACCTGAAAAAAACATGATGTATAGTGTGGAGAATCTTCAAAATTTCAAAAATCAAAGTTTTTAATTGAAGACTGTATTTTTCTCAATTTTTCGCTCAGAGCACGAATTCGTTGTTCAAATTTGGCGGCGGCGCTCCGTTGCCGAGATACCTCGAAAATGTGGTCAAAATGGGTGAAAAAACCACTCTAGCTCGATTTTGACAACGGATTCGGGTTCGCCACGAAAAATTGGGTAACCAGCCCCAGCCCCGACGCCGAAACTCTCCCAAAATTTTTTCACCCGAAAAAAGACATGATGTATAGTATGGAGAAATCTTCAAAATTTTCAAAAATCAAAATTTTTGAATTGAAGTTTGTTTTTTTACTCATTTTTTGCGCCGAGCTCGAATTCGTTGTTCATATTGAAAATTTTTTCACCTGAAAAAAAACATGATGTATAGTGTGGAGAAATCTTCAAAATTTTCAAAAATCAAAATTTTTGAATTGAAGACTGTATTTTACTCAATTTTTAGCGCTGAGCTCGAATTCGTTGTTCAAATTTGGCGGCGACGCTCCGTCGGCGAGATACCCTCGAAAATGTGGTCAAAATGGTGAAAAAATCACTCTAGCTCAATTTTGACAGCGGATTCGGATTTGCCACGAAAAATTGAGTAACCAGCCCCAGCCCCGATGCCGAAGCTCCCCGAAAATTTTTTCATCAGAAAAAAGACATGATGTATAGTATGGAGGAATCTTTAAAATTTTCAAAAATCAAAATTTTTGAATTGAAGACTGTATTTTACTCAATTTTTCGCGCTGAGCTCGAATTCGTTGTTCCAATTTTGCGGCGACGCTCCGTAGGCGAGAGATACTCTCGAAAATGTGGTCAAAGAGGGTTAAAAAATCCCTCTAGCTCATTTTTGACAACGGATTCGGATTCGCCACGAAAAATTGAGAAACCGGCCCCAGCCCCGACGCCGAAACTCTCCCAACATTTTTTCACCCGAAAAAAGACATGATGTATAGTATGGAGGAATCTTTAAAATTTTCAAAAATCAAAATTTTTGAATTGAAGACTGTATTTTACTCAATTTTTAGCGCTGAGCTCGAATTCGTTGTTCAAATTTGGCGGCGACGCTTCGTAGGCGAGATATCTTCGAAAATGTGGTCAAAAAGGGTCAACAAATCATTCTTGCTCAATTTTGACAACGGATTCGGATTCGCCACGAAAAATTGAGTAACCAGCCCCAGGCCCGACGCCGAAGCTCTCCGAAAATTATTTCACCCGAAAAAAGACATGATGTATAGTATGGAGAAAACTTCAAAATTTTCAAAAATAAAAATTTTAAAAAATAAAAATTTTTGAATTGAAGGCTGTTTTTTACTCAGTTTTTTGCGCCGAGCTCGAATTCGTTGTTCATATTGAAAATTTTTTCACCTGAAAAAAAAACATGATGTATAGTGTGGAGGAATCTTCAAAATTTTCAAAAATCAAAATTTTTGAATTGAAGACTGTTTTTTACTCAGTTTTTTCCGCCGAGCTCGAATTCGTTGTTCATATTGAAAATTTTTTCACCTGAAAAAAAACATGATGTATAGTGTGGAGAAATCTTCAAAATTTTCAAAAATCAAAATTTTTGAATTGAAGACTGTTTTTTACTCAATTTTTTGCGCTGAGCTCGAATTTGTTGTTCAAATTTGGCGGCGACGCTCCGTCGGCGAGATACCCTCGAAAATGTGGTCAAAATGGGTGAAAATATCACTGTAGCTCAATTTTGACAACGGATTCGGATTTGCCACGAAAAATTGAGTAGCCAGCCCCAGCCCCGACGCCGAAGCTCCCCGAAAATTTTTTCACCCGAAAAAAGACATGATGTATAGTATGGAGAAATCTTCAAAATTTTCAAAAATCAAAATTTTTGAATTGAAGACTGTTGTTTACTCAATTTTTTGCGCCGAGCTCGAATTCGTTGTTCATATTGAAAATTTTTCCACCTGAAAAAAAACATGATGTATAGTGTGGAGAAATCTTCAAAATTTTCAAAAATCAAAATTTTTGAATTGAAGACTGTATTTTACTCAATTTTTAGCGCTGAGCTCGAATTTGTTGTTCAAATTTGGCGGCGACGCTCCGTCGGCGAGATACCCTCGAAAATGTGGTCAAAATGGGTGAAAAAATCACTCTAGCTCAATTTTGACAGCGGATTCGGATTTGCCACGAAAAATTGAGTAACCAGCCCCAGCCCCGACGCCGAAGCTCCCCGAAAATTTTTTCACCCGAAAAAAGACATGATGTATATAGTATGGAGGAATCTTCAAAATTTTCAAAAATCTAAATTTTTGAATTGAAGACTGTTTTTTACTCAGTTTTTTGCGCCGAGCTCGAATTCGTTGTTCAAATTTGGCGGCGGCGCTCCGTTGCCGAGATACCCTCGAAGATGTGGTCAAAATGGGTGAAAAAATCACTCTAGCTCGATTTTGACAACGGATTCGGATTCGCCACGAAAAATTGGGTAACCAGCCCCAGCCCCGACGCCGAAACTCTCCCAAAATTTTTTCACCCGAAAAAGGACATGATGTATAGTATGGAGGAATCTTCAAAATTTTCAAAAATCAAAATTTTTGAATTGAAGACTGTTTTTTACTCAATTTTTTGCGCCGAGCTCGAATTCGTCGTTCATATTGAAAATTTTTTCACCTGAAAAAAAACATGATGTATAGTGTGGAGAAATCTTCAAAATTTTCAAAAATCAAAGTTTTTTAATTGAAGACTGTATTTTTCTCAATTTTTCGCTCAGAGCACGAATTCGTTGTTCAAATTTGGCGGCGGCGCTCCGTCGGCGAGATACCCTCGAAAATGTGGTCAAAATGGGTGAAAAAATCACTCTAGCCCAATTTTGACAGCGGATTCGGATTTGCCACGAAAAATTGAGTAACCAGCCCCAGCCCCGACGCCGAAGCTCCCCGAAAATTTTTTCACCCGAAAAAAGACATGATGTATAGTATGGAGAAATCTTCAAAATTTTCAAAAATCAAAGTTTTTGAATTGAAGACTGTATTTTACTCAATTTTTCGCGCTGAGCTCGAATTCGTTGTTCCAATTTTGCGGCGACGCTCCGTAGGCGAGAGATACTCTCGAAAATGTGGTCAAAGAGGGTTAAAAAATCCCTCTAGCTCATTTTTGACAACGGAATCGGATTCGCCACGAAAAATTGAGAAACCGGCCCCAGCCATGACGCCGAAACTCTCCCAACATTTTTTCACCCGAAAAAAGACATGATGTATAGTATGGAGGAATCTTTAAAATTTTCAAAAATCAAAATTTTTGAATTGAAGACTGTATTTTACTCAATTTTTAGCGCTGAGCTCGAATTCGTTGTTCAAATTTGGCGGCGACGCTTCGTTGGCGAGATACCTTCGAAAATGTGGTCAAAAAGGGTCAAAAAATCACTCTAGCTCAATTTTGACGACGGATTCGGATTCGCCACGAAAAATTGAGTAACCAGCCCCAGGCCCGACGCCGAAGCTCTCCGAAAATTTTTTCACCCGAAAAAAGACATGATGTATAGTATGGAGAAAACTTCAAAATTTTCAAAAATCAAAATTTTCAAAAATCAAAATTTTTGAATTGAAGGCTGTGTTTTACTCAGTTTTTTGCGCCGAGCTCGAATTCGTTCTTCATATTGAAAATTTTTTCACCTGAAAAAAAAACATGATGTATAGTGTGGAGGAATCTTCAAAATTTTCAAAAATCAAAATTTTTGAATTGAAGACTGTATTTTACTCAATTTTTAGCGCTGAGCTCGAATTTGTTGTTCAAATTTGGCGGCGACGCTCCGTCGGCGAGATACCCTCGAAAATGTGGTCAAAATGGGTGAAAAAATCACTCTAGCTCAATTTTGACAGCGGATTCGGATTTGCCACGAAAAATTGAGTAACCAGCCCCAGCCCCGACGCCGAAGCTCCCCGAAAATTTTTTCACCCGAAAAAAGACATGATGTATATAGTATGGAGGAATCTTCAAAATTTTCAAAAATCTAAATTTTTGAATTGAAGACTGTTTTTTACTCAGTTTTTTGCGCCGAGCTCGAATTCGTTGTTCAAATTTGGCGGCGGCGCTCCGTTGCCGAGATACCCTCGAAAATGTGGTCAAAATGGGTGAAAAAATCACTCTAGCTCGATTTTGACAACGGATTGGGATTCGCCACGAAAAATTGGGTAACCAGCCCCAGCTCCGACGCCGAAACTCTCCCAAAATTTTTTCACCCGAAAAAAGACATGATGTATAGTATGGAGGAATCTTCAAAATTTTCAAAAATCAAAATTTTTGAATTGAAGACTGTTTTTTACTCAATTTTTTGCGCCGAGCTCGAATTCGTTGTTCATATTGAAAATTTTTCCACCTGAAAAAAAACATGATGTATAGTGTGGAGAAATCTTCAAAATTTTCAAAAATCAAAATTTTTGAATTGAAGACTGTATTTTACTCAATTTTTAGCGCTGAGCTCGAATTCGTTGTTCAAATTTGGCGGCGACGCTTCGTAGGCGGGATACCTTCGAAAATGTGGTCAAAAAGGGTCAAAAAATCATTCTAGCTCAATTTTGACAACGGATTCGGATTCGCCACGAAAAATTGAGTAACCAGCCCCAGGCCCGACGCCGAAGCTCTCCGAAAATTATTTCACCCGAAAAAAGACATGATGTATAGTATGGAGAAAACTTCAAAATTTTCAAAAATCAAAATTTTCAAAAATAAAAATTTTTGAATTGAAGGCTGTTTTTTACTCAGTTTTTTGCGCCGAGCTCGAATTCGTTGTTCATATTGAAAATTTTTTCACCTGAAAAAAAACATGATGTATAGTATGGAGAAAACTTCAAAATTTCCAAAAATCAAAATTTTCAAAAATCAAAATTTTCAAAAATCAAAATTTTTGAATTGAAGGCTGTGTTTTACTCAGTTTTTTGCGCCGAGCTCGAATTCGTTCTTCATATTCAAAATTTTTTCACCTGAAAAAAAAAACATGATGTATAGTGTGGAGGAATCTTCAAAATTTTCAAAAATCAAAATTTTTGAATTGAAGACTGTTTTTTACTCAGTTTTTTCCGCCGAGCTCGAATTCGTTGTTCATATTGAAAATTTTTTCACCTGAAAAAAAACATGATGTATAGTGTGGAGAAATCTTCAAAATTTTCAAAAATCAAAATTTTTGAATTGAAGACTGTTTTTTACTCAATTTTTTGCGCTGAGCTCGAATTCGTTGTTCAAATTTGGCGGCGACGCTCCGTCGGCGAGATACCCTCGAAAATGTGGTCAAAATGGGTGAAAATATCACTGTAGCTCAATTTTGACAACGGATTCGGATTTGCCACGAAAAATTGAGTAGCCAGCCCCAGCCCCGACGCCGAAGCTCCCCGAAAATTTTTTTCACCCGAAAAAGACATGATGTATAGTATGGAGAAATCTTCAAAATTTTCAAAAATCAAAATTTTTGAATTGAAGACTGTTTTTTACTCAATTTTTTGCGCCGAGCTCGAATTCGTTGTTCATATTGAAAATTTTTTCACCTGAAAAAAAACATGATGTATAGTGTGGAGAAATCTTCAAAATTTTCAAAAATCAAAATTTTTGAATTGAAGACTGTATTTTACTCAATTTTTAGCGCTGAGCTCGAATTTGTTGTTCAAATTTGGCGGCGACGCTCCGTCGGCGAGATACCCTCGAAAATGTGGTCAAAATGGGTGAAAAAATCACTCTAGCTCAATTTTGACAGCGGATTCGGATTTGCCACGAAAAATTGAGTAACCAGCCCCAGCCCCGACGCCGAAGCTCCCCGAAAATTTTTTCACCCGAAAAAAGACATGATGTATATAGTATGGAGGAATCTTCAAAATTTTCAAAAATCTAAATTTTTGAATTGAAGACTGTTTTTTACTCAGTTTTTTGCGCCGAGCTCGAATTCGTTGTTCAAATTTGGCGGCGGCGCTCCGTTGCCGAGATACCCTCGAAAATGTGGTCAAAATGGGTGAAAAAATCACTCTAGCTCGATTTTGACAACGGATTCGGATTCGCCAAGAAAAATTGGGTAACCAGCCCCAGCCCCGACGCCGAAACTCTCCCAAAATTTTTTCACCCGAAAAAAGACATGATGTATAGTATGGAGGAATCTTTAAAATTTTCAAAAATCAAAATTTTTGAATTGAAGACTGTATTTTACTCAATTTTTAGCGCTGAGCTCGAATTCGTTGTTCAAATTTGGCGGCGACGCTTCGTTGGCGAGATACCTTCGAAAATGTGGTCAAAAAGGGTCAAAAAATCACTCTGGCTCAATTTTGACGACGGATTCGGATTCGCCACGAAAAATTGAGTAACCAGCCCCAGGCCCGACGCCGAAGCTCTCCGAAAATTTTTTCACCCGAAAAAAGACATGATGTATAGTATGGAGAAAACTTCAAAATTTTCAAAAATCAAAATTTTTGAATTGAAGTTTGTTTTTTACTCAATTTTTTGCGCCGAGCTCGAATTCGTTATTCATATTGAAAATTTTTTCACCTGAAAAAAAACATGATGTATAGTGTGGAGAAATCTTCAAAATTTTCAAAAATCAAAATTTGTGAATTGAAGACTGTATTTTACTCAATTTTTAGCGCTGAGCTCGAATTCGTTGTTCAAATTTGGCGGCGACGCTCCGTCGGCGAGATACCCTCGAAAATGTGGTCAAAATGGGTGAAAAAATCACTCTAGCTCAATTTTGACAGCGGATTCGGATTTGCCACGAAAAATTGAGTAACCAGCCCCAGCCCCGACGCCGAAGCTTTCCGAAAATTTTTTCACCCGAAAAAAGACATGATGTATAGTATGGAGGAATCTTTAAAATTTTCAAAAATCAAAATTTTTGAATTGAAGACTGTATTTTACTCAATTTTTAGCGCTGAGCTCGAATTCGTTGTTCAAATTTGGCGGCGACGCTTCGTAGGCGAGATACCTTCGAAAATGTGGTCAAAAAGGGTCAAAAAATCATTCTAGCTCAATTTTGACAACGGATTCGGATTCGCCACGAAAAATTGAGTAACCAGCCCCAGGCCCGACGCCGAAGCTCTCCGAAAATTATTTCACCCGAAAAAAGACATGATGTATAGTATGGAGAAAACTTCAAAATTTTCAAAAATCAAAATTTTCAAAAATTAAAATTTTTGAATTGAAGGCTGTTTTTTACTCAGTTTTTTGCGCCGAGCTCGAATTCGTTGTTCATATTGAAAATTTTTTCACCTGAAAAAAAACATGATGTATAGTATGGAGAAAACTTCAAAATTTTCAAAAATCAAAATTTTCAAAAATCAAAATTTTCAAAAATCAAAATTTTTGAATTGAAGGCTGTGTTTTACTCAGTTTTTTGCGCCGAGCTCGAATTCGTTCTTCATATTGAAAATTTTTTCACCTGAAAAAAAAACATGATGTATAGTGTGGAGGAATCTTCAAAATTTTCAAAAATCAAAATTTTTGAATTGAAGACTGTTTTTTACTCAGTTTTTTCCGCCGAGCTCGAATTCGTTGTTCATATTGAAAATTTTTTCACCTGAAAAAAAACATGATGTATAGTGTGGAGAAATCTTCAAAATTTTCAAAAATCAAAATTTTTGAATTGAAGACTGTTTTTTACTCAATTTTTTGCGCTGAGCTCGAATTCGTTGTTCAAATTTGGCGGCGACGCTCCGTCGGCGAGATACCCTCGAAAATGTGGTCAAAATGGGTGAAAATATCACTGTAGCTCAATTTTGACAACGGATTCGGATTTGCCACGAAAAATTGAGTAGCCAGCCCCAGCCCCGACGCCGAAGCTCCCCGAAAATTTTTTCACCCGAAAAAAGACATGATGTATAGTATGGAGAAATCTTCAAAATTTTCAAAAATCAAAATTTTTGAATTGAGGACTGTTTTTTACTCAATTTTTTGCGCCGAGCTCGAATTCGTTGTTCATATTGAAAATTTTTTCACCTGAAAAAAAACATGATGTATAGTGTGGAGAAATCTTCAAAATTTTCAAAAATCAAAATTTTTGAATTGAAGACTGTATTTTACTCAATTTTTAGCGCTGAGCTCGAATTTGTTGTTCAAATTTGGCGGCGACGCTCCGTCGGCGAGATACCCTCGAAAATGTGGTCAAAATGGGTGAAAAAATCACTCTAGCTCAATTTTGACAGCGGATTCGGATTTGCCACGAAAAATTGAGTAACCAGCCCCAGCCCCGACGCCGAAGCTCCCCGAAAATTTTTTCACCCGAAAAAAGACATGATGTATAGTATGGAGGAATCTTCAAAATTTTCAAAAATCTAAATTTTTGAATTGAAGACTGTTTTTTACTCAGTTTTTTGCGCCGAGCTCGAATTCGTTGTTCAAATTTGGCGGCGGTGCTCCGTTGCCGAGATACCCTCGAAAATGTGGTCAAAATGGGTGAAAAAATCACTCTAGCTCGATTTTGACAACGGATTCGGATTCGCCACGAAAAATTGGGTAACCAGCCCCAGCCCCGACGCCGAAACTCTCCCAAAATTTTTTCACCCGAAAAAAGACATGATGTATAGTATGGAGAAATCTTCAAAATTTTCAAAAATCAAAATTTTTGAATTGAAGACTGTTTTTTACTCAATTTTTTGCGCCGAGCTCGAATTCGTCGTTCATATTGAAAATTTTTTCACCTGAAAAAAAACATGATGTATAGTGTGGAGAAATCTTCAAAATTTTCAAAAATCAAAGTTTTTTAATTGAAGACTGTATTTTTCTCAATTTTTCGCTCAGAGCACGAATTCGTTGTTCAAATTTGGCGGCGGCGCTCCGTTGCCGAGATACCCTCGAAAATGTGGTCAAAATGGGTGAAAAAACCACTCTAGCTCGATTTTGATAACGGATTCGGGTTCGCCACGAAAAATTGGGTAACCAGCCCCAGCCCCGACGCCGAAACTCTCCCAAAATTTTTTCACCCGAAAAAAGACATGATGTATAGTATGGAGAAATCTTCAAAATTTTCAAAAATCAAAATTTTTGAATTGAAGTTTGTTTTTTACTCAATTTTTTGCGCCGAGCTCGAATTCGTTGTTCATATTGAAAATTTTTTCACCTGAAAAAAAACATGATGTATAGTGTGGAGAAATCTTCAAAATTTTCAAAAATCAAAATTTTTGAATTGAAGACTGTATTTTACTCAATTTTTAGCGCTGAGCTCGAATTCGTTGTTCAAATTTGGCGGCGACGCTCCGTCGGCGAGATACCCTCGAAAATGTGGTCAAAATGGGTGAAAAAATCACTCTAGCTCAATTTTGACAGCGGATTCGGATTTGCCACGAAAAATTGAGTAACCAGCCCCAGCCCCGATGCCGAAGCTCCCCGAAAATTTTTTCACCCGAAAAAAGACATGATGTATATAGTATGGAGAAATCTTCAAAATTTTCAAAAATCAAAGTTTTTGAATTGAAGACTGTATTTTACTCAATTTTTCGCGCTGAGCTCGAATTCGTTGTTCCAATTTTGCGGCGACGCTCCGTAGGCGAGAGATACTCTCGAAAATGTGGTCAAAGAGGGTTAAAAAATCCCTCTAGCTCATTTTTGACAACGGATTCGGATTCGCCACGAAAAATTGAGAAACCGGCCCCAGCCCCGACGCCGAAACTCTCCCAATATTTTTTCACCCGAAAAAAGACATGATGTATAGTATGGAGGAATCTTTAAAATTTTCAAAAATCAAAATTTTTGAATTGAAGACTGTATTTTACTCAATTTTTAGCGCTGAGCTCGAATTCGTTGTTCAAATTTGGCGGCGACGCTTCGTTGGCGAGATACCTTCGAAAATGTGGTCAAAAAGGGTCAAAAAATCACTCTAGCTCAATTTTGACAACGGATTCGGATTCGCCACGAAAAATTGAGTAACCAGCCCCAGGCCCGACGCCGAAGCTCTCCGAAAATTTTTTCACCCGAAAAAAGACATGATGTATAGTATGGAGAAAACTTCAAAATTTTCAAAAATCAAAATTTTCAAAAATCAAAATTTTTGAATTGAAGGCTGTGTTTTACTCAGTTTTTTGCGCCGAGCTCGAATTCGTTCTTCATATTGAAAATTTTTTCACCTGAAAAAAAAACATGATGTATAGTGTGGAGGAATCTTCAAAATTTTCAAAAATCAAAATTTTTGAATTGAAGACTGTATTTTACTCAATTTTTAGCGCTGAGCTCGAATTCGTTGTTCAAATTTGGCGGCGACGCTCGTAGGCGGATACCTTCGAAAATGTGGTCAAAAAGGGTCAAAAAATCATTCTAGCTCAATTTTGACAACGGATTCGGATTCGCCACGAAAAATTGAGTAACCAGCCCCAGCCCGACGCCGAAGCTCCCCGAAAATTATTTCACCCGAAAAAAGACATGATGTATAGTATGGAAAACTTCAAAATTTTCAAAAATCAAAATTTTCAAAAATAAAAATTTTTGAATTGAAGGCTGTTTTTTTACTCAGTTTTTTGCGCCGAGCTCGAATTCGTTGTTCATATTGAAAATTTTTTCACCTGAAAAAAAACATGATGTATAGTATGGAGAAAAACTTCAAAATTTCCAAAAATCAAATTTTCAAAAATCAAAATTTTCAAAAATCAAATTTTTGAATTGAAGGCTGTGTTTTACTCAGTTTTTTGCGCCGAGCTCGAATTCGTCTTCATATTCAAAATTTTTTCACCTGAAAAAAAAAACATGATGTATAGTGTGGAGGAATCTTCAAAATTTTCAAAAATCAAAATTTTTGAATTGAAGACTGTTTTTTACTCAGTTTTTTGCGCCGAGCTCGAATTCGTTGTTCATATTGAAAATTTTTTCACCTGAAAAAAAAACATGATGTATAGTGTGGAGAAATCTTCAAAATTTTCAAAAATCAAAATTTTTGAATTGAAGACTGTTTTTTACTCAATTTTTTGCGCTGAGCTCGAATTCGTTGTTCAAATTTGGCGGCGACGCTCCGTCGGCGAGATACCCTCGAAAATGTGGTCAAAATGGGTGAAAATATCACTGTAGCTCAATTTTGACAACGGATTCGGATTTGCCACGAAAAATTGAGTAGCCAGCCCCAGCCCCGACGCCGAAGCTCCCCGAAAATTTTTTTCACCCGAAAAAGACATGATGTATAGTATGGAGAAATCTTCAAAATTTTCAAAAATCAAAATTTTTGAATTGAAGACTGTGTTTTACTCAATTTTTTGCGCCGAGCTCGAATTCGTTGTTCATATTGAAAATTTTTTCACCTGAAAAAAAACATGATGTATTGTGTGGAGAAATCTTCAAAATTTTCAAAAATCAAAATTTTTGAATTGAAGACTGTATTTTACTCAATTTTTAGCGCTGAGCTCGAATTTGTTGTTCAAATTTGGCGGCGACGCTCCGTCGGCGAGATACCCTCGAAAATGTGGTCAAAATGGGTGAAAAAATCACTCTAGCTCAATTTTGACAGCGGATTCGGATTTGCCACGAAAAATTGAGTAACCAGCCCCAGCCCCGACGCCGAAGCTCCCCGAAAATTTTTTCACCCGAAAAAAGACATGATGTATATAGTATGGAGGAATCTTCAAAATTTTCAAAAATCTAAATTTTTGAATTGAAGACTGTTTTTTACTCAGTTTTTTGCGCCGAGCTCGAATTCGTTGTTCAAATTGGCGGCGGCGCTCCGTTGCCGAGATACCCTCGAAAATGTGGTCAAAATGGGTGAAAAAATCACTCTAGCTCGATTTTGACAACGGATTCGGATTCGCCAAGAAAAATTGGGTAACCAGCCCCACCCCCGACGCCGAAACTCTCCCAAAATTTTTTCACCCGAAAAAAGACATGATGTATAGTATGGAGGAATCTTTAAAATTTTCAAAAATCAAAATTTTTGAATTGAAGACTGTATTTTACTCAATTTTTAGCGCTGAGCTCGAATTCGTTGTTCAAATTTGGCGGCGACGCTTCGTTGGCGAGATACCTTCGAAAATGTGGTCAAAAAGGGTCAAAAAATCACTCTGGCTCAATTTTGACGACGGATTCGGATTCGCCACGAAAAATTGAGTAACCAGCCCCAGGCCCGACGCCGAAGCTCTCCGAAAATTTTTTCACCCGAAAAAAGACATGATGTATAGTATGGAGAAAACTTCAAAATTTTCAAAAATCAAAATTTTTGAATTGAAGGCTGTGTTGTACTCAGTTTTTTGCGCCGAGCTCGAATTCGTTGTTCATATTGAAAATTTTTTCACCTGAAAAAAAACATGATGTATAGTGTGGAGAAATCTTCAAAATTTTCAAAAATCAAAATTTTTGAATTGAAGTTTGTTTTTTACTCAATTTTTTGCG
Organism: Acanthococcus lagerstroemiae; assembly: GCA_031841125.1. NCBI lineage: Eukaryota > Metazoa > Arthropoda > Insecta > Hemiptera > Eriococcidae > Acanthococcus > Acanthococcus lagerstroemiae. The sequence continues at coordinate 27,383 of JAJSSI010000039.1, read as the reverse complement.
CCGAGCTCGAATTCGTTATTCATATTGAAAATTTTTTCACCTGAAAAAAAACATGATGTATAGTGTGGAGAAATCTTCAAAATTTTCAAAAATCAAAATTTGTGAATTGAAGACTGTATTTTACTCAATTTTTAGCGCTGAGCTCGAATTCGTTGTTCAAATTTGGCGGCGACGCTCCGTCGGCGAGATACCCTCGAAAATGTGGTCAAAATGGGTGAAAAAATCACTCTAGCTCAATTTTGACAGCGGATTCGGATTTGCCACGAAAAATTGAGTAACCAGCCCCAGCCCCGACGCCGAAGCTTTCCGAAAATTTTTTCACCCGAAAAAAGACATGATGTATAGTATGGAGGAATCTTTAAAATTTTCAAAAATCAAAATTTTTGAATTGAAGACTGTATTTTACTCAATTTTTAGCGCTGAGCTCGAATTCGTTGTTCAAATTTGGCGGCGACGCTTCGTAGGCGAGATACCTTCGAAAATGTGGTCAAAAAGGGTCAAAAAATCATTCTAGCTCAATTTTGACAACGGATTCGGATTCGCCACGAAAAATTGAGTAACCAGCCCCAGGCCCGACGCCGAAGCTCTCCGAAAATTATTTCACCCGAAAAAAGACATGATGTATAGTATGGAGAAAACTTCAAAATTTTCAAAAATCAAAATTTTCAAAAATTAAAATTTTTGAATTGAAGGCTGTTTTTTACTCAGTTTTTTTGCGCCGAGCTCGAATTCGTTGTTCATATTGAAAATTTTTTCACCTGAAAAAAAACATGATGTATAGTATGGAGAAAACTTCAAAATTTTCAAAAATCAAAATTTTCAAAAATCAAAATTTTCAAAAATCAAAATTTTTGAATTGAAGGCTGTGTTTTACTCAGTTTTTTGCGCCGAGCTCGAATTCGTTCTTCATATTGAAAATTTTTTCACCTGAAAAAAAAACATGATGTATATGTGGAGGAATCTTCAAAATTTTCAAAAATCAAAATTTTTGAATTGAAGACTGTTTTTACTCAGTTTTTTCCGCCGAGCTCGAATTCGTTGTTCATATTGAAAATTTTTTCACCTGAAAAAAAACATGATGTATAGTGTGGAGAAATCTTCAAAATTTTCAAAAATCAAAATTTTTGAATTGAAGACTGTTTTTTACTCAATTTTTTGCGCTGAGCTCGAATTCGTTGTTCAAATTTGGCGGCGACGCTCCGTCGGCGAGATACCCTCGAAAATGTGGTCAAAATGGGTGAAAATATCACTGTAGCTCAATTTTGACAACGGATTCGGATTTGCCACGAAAAATTGAGTAGCCAGCCCCAGCCCCGACGCCGAAGCTCCCCGAAAATTTTTTCACCCGAAAAAGACATGATGTATAGTATGGAGAAATCTTCAAAATTTTCAAAAATCAAAATTTTTGAATTGAGGACTGTTTTTTACTCAATTTTTTGCGCCGAGCTCGAATTCGTTGTTCATATTGAAAATTTTTTCACCTGAAAAAAAACATGATGTATATGTGGAGAAATCTTCAAAATTTTCAAAAATCAAAATTTTTGAATTGAAGACTGTATTTTACTCAATTTTTAGCGCTGAGCTCGAATTTGTTGTTCAAATTTGGCGGCGACGCTCCGTCGCGAGATACCCTCGAAAATGTGGTCAAAATGGGTGAAAAAATCACTCTAGCTCAATTTTGACAGCGGATTCGGATTTGCCACGAAAAATTGAGTAACCAGCCCCAGCCCCGACGCCGAAGCTCCCCGAAAATTTTTTCACCCGAAAAAAGACATGATGTATAGTATGGAGGAATCTTCAAAATTTTCAAAAATCTAAATTTTTGAATTGAAGACTGTTTTTTACTCAGTTTTTTGCGCCGAGCTCGAATTCGTTGTTCAAATTTGGCGGCGGTGCTCCGTTGCCGAGATACCCTCGAAAATGTGGTCAAAATGGGTGAAAAAATCACTCTGGCTCGATTTTGACAACGGATTCGGATTCGCCACGAAAAATTGGGTAACCAGCCCCAGCCCCGACGCCGAAACTCTCCCAAAATTTTTTCACCCGAAAAAAGACATGATGTATAGTATGGAGAAATCTTCAAAATTTTCAAAAATCAAAATTTTTGAATTGAAGACTGTTTTTTACTCAATTTTTGCGCCGAGCTCGAATTCGTCGTTCATATTGAAAATTTTTTTCACCTGAAAAAAAACATGATGTATAGTGTGGAGAAATCTTCAAATTTTCAAAAATCAAAGTTTTTTAATTGAAGACTGTATTTTTCTCAAATTTTCGCTCAGAGCACGAATTCGTTGTTCAAATTTGGCGGCGGCGCTCCGTTGCCGAGATACCCTCGAAAATGTGGTCAAAATGGGTGAAAAAACCACTCTAGCTCGATTTTGATAACGGATTCGGGTTCGCCACGAAAAATTGGGTAACCAGCCCCAGCCCCGACGCCGAAACTCTCCCAAAATTTTTTCACCCGAAAAAAGACATGATGTATTATGGAGAAATCTTCAAAATTTTCAAAAATCAAAATTTTTGAATTGAAGTTTGTTTTTTACTCAATTTTTTGCGCCGAGCTCGAATTCGTTGTTCATATTGAAAATTTTTTCACCTGAAAAAAAACATGATGTATAGTGTGGAGAAATCTTCAAAATTTTCAAAAATCAAAATTTTTGAATTGAAGACTGTATTTTACTCAATTTTTAGCGCTGAGCTCGAATTCGTTGTTCAAATTTGGCGGCGACGCTCCGTCGGCGAGATACCCTCGAAAATATGGTCAAAATGGGTGAAAAAATCACTCTAGCTCAATTTTGACAGCGATTCGGATTTGCCACGAAAAATTGAGTAACCACCCCAGCCCCGATGCCGAAGCTCCCCGAAAATTTTTTCACCCGAAAAAAGACATGATGTATATAGTATGGAGAAATCTTCAAAATTTTCAAAAATCAAAGTTTTTGAAGTGAAGACTGTATTTTACTCAATTTTTCGCGCTGAGCTCGAATTCGTTGTTCCAATTTTTGCGGCGACGCTCCGTAGGCGAGAGATACTCTCGAAAATGTGGTCAAAGAGGGTTAAAAAATCCCTCAGCTCATTTTTGACAACGGATTCGGATTCGCCACGAAAAATTGAGAAACCGGCCCCAGCCCCGACGCCGAAACTCTCCCATATTTTTTTCACCCGAAAAAAGACATGATGTATAGTATGGAGGAATCTTTAAAATTTTCAAAAATCAAAATTTTTGAATTGAAGACTGTATTTTACTCAATTTTTAGCGCTGAGCTCGAATTCGTTGTTCAAATTTGGCGGCGACGCTTCGTAGGCGAGATACCTTCGAAAATGTGGTCAAAAAGGGTCAAAAAATCACTCTAGCTCAATTTTGACAACGGATTCGGATTCGCCACGAAAAATTGAGTAACCAGCCCCAGGCCCGACGCCGAAGCTCTCCGAAAATTTTTTCACCCGAAAAAAGACATGATGTATAGTATGGAGAAAACTTCAAAATTTTCAAAAATCAAAATTTTTGAATTGAAGGCTGTGTTTTACTCAGGTTTTTGCGCCGAGCTCGAATTCGTTGTTCATATTGAAAATTTTTTCACCTGAAAAAAAACATGATGTATAGTGTGGAGAAATCTTCAAAATTTTCAAAAATCAAAATTTTTGAATTGAAGACTGTATTTTACTCAATTTTTAGCGCTGAGCTCGAATTTGTTGTTCAAATTTGGCGGCGACGCTCCGTCGGCGAGATACCCTCGAAAATGTGGTCAAAATGGGTGAAAAAATCACTCTAGCTCAATTTTGACAGCGGATTCGGATTTGCCACGAAAAATAGAGTAACCAGCCCCAGCCCCGACGCCGAAGCTCCCCGAAAATTTTTTCACCCGAAAAAAGACATGATGTATAGTATGGAGGAATCTTCAAAATTTTCAAAAATCTAAATTTTTGAATTGAAGACTGTTTTTACTCAATTTTTTGCGCCGAGCTCGAATTCGTTGTTCAAATTTTGGCGGCGGCGCTCCGTTGCGAGATACCCTCGAAAATGTGGTCAAAATGGGTGAAAAAATCACTCTAGCTCGATTTTGACAACGGATTCGGATTCGCCACGAAAAATTGGGTAACCAGCCCCAGCCCCGACGCCGAAACTCTCCCAAAATTTTTTCACCCGAAAAAAGACATGATGTATAGTATGGAGGAATCTTCAAAATTTTCAAAAATCAAAATTTTTGAATTGAAGACTGTTTTTTACTCAATTTTTTTGCGCCGAGCTCGAATTCGTCGTTCATATTGAAAATTTTTCACCTGAAAAAAAACATGATGTATAGTGTGGAGAAATCTTCAAAATTTTCAAAAATCAAAGTTTTTTAATTGAAGACTGTATTTTTCTCAATTTTTCGCTCAGAGCACGAATTCGTTGTTCAAATTTGGCGGCGGCGCTCCGTCGGCGAGATACCCTCGAAAATGTGGTCAAAATGGGTAAAAAATCACTCTAGCTCGATTTTGACAGCGGATTCGGATTCGCTACGAAAAATTGGGTAACCAGCCCCAGCCCCGACGCCGAAACTCTCCCAAATTTTTTCACCCGAAAAAAGACATGATGTATAGTATGGAGAAATCTTCAAAATTTTCAAAAATCAAAATTTTTGAATTGAAGTTTGTTTTTACTCAATTTTTTGCGCCGAGCTCGAATTCGTTGTTCATTTGAAAATTTTTTCACCTGAAAAAAAACATGATGTATAGTGTGGAGAAATCTTCAAAATTTTCAAAAATCAAAATTTTTGAATTGAAGACTGTATTTTACTCAATTTTTAGCGCTGAGCTCGAATTCGTTGTTCAAATTTGGCGACGACGCTCCGTCGGCGAGATACCCTCGAAAATGTGGTCAAAATGGGTGAAAAAATCACTCTAGCTCGATTTTGACAGCGGATTCGGATTGCCACGAAAAATTGAGTAACCAGCCCCAGCCCCGACGCCGAAGCTCCCCGAAAATTTTTTTCACCCGAAAAAAGACATGATGTATATAGTATGGAGAAATCTTCAAAATTTTCAAAAATCAAAGTTTTTGAATTGAAGACTGTATTTTACTCAATTTTTCGCGCTGAGCTCGAATTCGTTGTTCCAATTTTGCGGCGACGCTCCGTAGGCGAGAGATACTCTCGAAAATGTGGTCAAAGAGGGTTAAAAAATCCCTCTAGCTCATTTTTGACAACGGATTCGGATTCGCCACGAAAAATTGAGTAACCAGCCCCAGCCCCGACGCCGAAGCTCCCCGAAAATTTTTTCACCCGAAAAAAGACATGATGTATAGTATGGAGGAATCTTTAAAATTTTCAAAAATCAAAATTTTTGAATTGAAGACTGTATTTTACTCAATTTTTAGCGCTGAGCTCGAATTCGTTGTTCAAATTTGGCGGCGACGCTTCTTAGGCGAGATACCTTCGAAAATGTGGTCAAAAAGGGTCAAAAAATCACTCTAGCTCAATTTTGACAACGGATTCGGATTCGCCACGAAAAATTGAGTAACCAGCCCCAGGCCCGACGCCGAAGCTCTCCGAAAATTTTTTCACCCGAAAAAAGACATGATGTATAGTATGGAGAAAACTTCAAAATTTTCAAAAATCAAAATTTTTGAATTGAAGACTGTTTTTTACTCAGTTTTTTGCGCCGAGCTCGAATTCGTTGTTCATATTGAAAATTTTTTCACCTGAAAAAAAACATGATGTATAGTGTGGAGAAATCTTCAAAATTTTCAAAAATCAAAATTTTTGAATTGAAGACTGTTTTTTACTCAATTTTTTGCGCTGAGCTCGAATTCGTTGTTCAAATTTGGCGGCGACGCTCCGTCGGCGAGATACCCTCGAAAATGTGGTCAAAATGGGTGAAAATATCACTGTAGCTCAATTTTGACAACGGATTCGGATTTGCCACGAAAAATTGAGTAACCAGCCCGCGCCCCGACGCCGAAGCTCCCCGAAAATTTTTTCACCCGAAAAAAGACATGATGTATAGTATGGAGAAATCCTCAAAATTTTCAAAAATCATAATTTTTGAATTGAAGACTGTATTTTACTCAATTTTTCGCGCTGAGCTCGAATTCGTTGTTCAAATTTGGCGGCGACGCTCCGTAGGCGAGAGATACTCTCGAAAATGTGGTCAAAATGGGTGAAAAAACACTCTAGCTCAATTTTGGAGCGGATTCGGATTTGCCACGAAAAATTGAGTAACCAGCCCCAGCCCCGACGCCGAAACTCCCCGAAAATTTTTTCACCCGAAGAAAGACATGATGTATAGTATGGAGGAATCTTTAAAATTTTCAAAAATCAAAATTTTTGAACTGAAGACTGTATTTTACTCAATTTTTAGCGCTGAGCTCGAATTCGTTGTTCAAATTTGGCGGCGACGTTTCGTAGGCGAGATACCTTCGAAAATGTGGTCAAAAAGGGTCAAAAAATCACTCTAGCTCAATTTTGACAACGGATTCGGATTCGCCACGAAAAATTGAGTAACCAGCCCCAGGCCCGACGCCGAAGCTCTCCGAAAATTTTTTCACCCGAAAAAAGACATGATGTATAGTATGGAGAAAACTTCAAAATTTTCAAAAATCAAAATTTTCAAAAATCGAAGGCTGTGTTTTACTCAGTTTTTTGCGCCGAGCTCGAATTCGTTCTTCATATTGAAAATTTTTTCACCTGAAAAAAAAACATGATGTATAGTGTGGAGGAATCTTCAAAATTTTCAAAAATCAAAATTTTTGAATTGAAGACTGTATTTTACTCAATTTTTAGCGCTGAGCTCGAATTCGTTGTTCAAATTTGGCGGCGACGCTTCTTAGGCGAGATACCTTCGAAAATGTGGTCAAAAAGGGTCAAAAAATCACTCTAGCTCAATTTTGACAACGGATTCGGATTCGCCACGAAAAATTGAGTAACCAGCCCCAGGCCCGACGCCGAAGCTCTCCGAAAATTTTTTCACCCGAAAAAAGACATGATGTATAGTATGGAGAAAACTTCAAAATTTTCAAAAATCAAAATTTTCAAAAATCAAAATTTTTGAATTGAAGGCTGTGTTTTACTCAGTTTTTTGCGCCGAGCTCGAATTCGTTCTTCATATTGAAAATTTTTTCACCTGAAAAAAAAACATGATGTATAGTGTGGAGGAATCTTCAAAATTTTCAAAAATCAAAATTTTTGAATTGAAGACTGTTTTTTACTCAGTTTTTTGCGCCGAGCTCGAATTCGTTGTTCATATTGAAAATTTTTTCACCTGAAAAAAAACATGATGTATAGTGTGGAGAAATCTTCAAAATTTTCAAAAATCAAAATTTTTGAATTGAAGACTGTTTTTTACTCAATTTTTTGCGCTGAGCTCGAATTCGTTGTTCAAATTTGGCGGCGACGCTCCGTCGGCGAGATACCCTCGAAAATGTGGTCAAAATGGGTGAAAATATCACTGTAGCTCAATTTTGACAACGGATTCGGATTTGCCACGAAAAATTGAGTAACCAGCCCGCGCCCCGACGCCGAAGCTCCCCGAAAATTTTTTCACCCGAAAAAAGACATGATGTATAGTATGGAGAAATCCTCAAAATTTTCAAAAATCATAATTTTTGAATTGAAGACTGTATTTTACTCAATTTTTCGCGCTGAGCTCGAATTCGTTGTTCAAATTTGGCGGCGACGCTCCGTAGGCGAGAGATACTCTCGAAAATGTGGTCAAAATGGGTGAAAAAAACACTCTAGCTCAATTTTGGGAGCGGATTCGGATTTGCCACGAAAAATTGAGTAACCAGCCCCAGCCCCGACGCCGAAGCTCCCCGAAAATTTTTTCACCCGAAGAAAGACATGATGTATAGTATGGAGGAATCTTTAAAATTTTCAAAAATCAAAATTTTTGAACTGAAGACTGTATTTTACTCAATTTTTAGCGCTGAGCTCGAATTCGTTGTTCAAATTTGGCGGCGACGTTTCGTAGGCGAGATACCTTCGAAAATGTGGTCAAAAAGGGTCAAAAAATCACTCTAGCTCAATTTTGACAACGGATTCGGATTCGCCACGAAAAATTGAGTAACCAGCCCCAGGCCCGACGCCGAAGCTCTCCGAAAATTTTTTCACCCGAAAAAAGACATGATGTATAGTATGGAGAAAACTTCAAAATTTTCAAAAATCAAAATTTTCAAAAATCGAAGGCTGTGTTTTACTCAGTTTTTTGCGCCGAGCTCGAATTCGTTCTTCATATTGAAAATTTTTTCACCTGAAAAAAAAACATGATGTATAGTGTGGAGGAATCTTCAAAATTTTCAAAAATCAAAATTTTTGAATTGAAGACTGTTTTTTACTCAGTTTTTTGCGCCGAGCTCGAATTCGTCGTTCATATTGAAAATTTTTTCACCTGAAAAAAAACATGATGTATAGTGTGGAGAAATCTTCAAAATTTTCAAAAATCAAAGTTTTTTAATTGAAGACTGTATTTTTCTCAATTTTTCGCGCAGAGCACGAATTCGTTGTTCAAATTTGGCGGCGGCGCTCCGTTGCCGAGATACCCTCGAAAATGTGGTCAAAATGGGTGAAAAAATCACTCTAGCTCGATTTTGACAATGGATTCGGATTCGCTACGAAAAATTGGGTAACCAGCCCCAGCCCCGACGCCGAAACTCTCCCAAAATTTTTTCACCCGAAAAAAGACATGATGTATAGTATGGAGAAATCTTCAAAATTTTCAAAAATCAAAATTTTTGAATTGAAGTTTGTTTTTTACTCAATTTTTTGCGCCGAGCTCGAATTCGTTGTTCATATTGAAAATTTTTTCACCTGAAAAAAAACATGATGTATAGTGTGGAGAAATCTTCAAAATTTTCAAAAATCAAAATTTTTGAATTGAAGACTGTATTTTACTCAATTTTTAGCGCTGAGCTCGAATTCGTTGTTCAAATTTGGCGGCGACGCTCCGTCGGCGAGATACCCTCGAAAATGTGGTCAAAATGGGTGAAAAAATCACTCTAGCTCAATTTTGACAGCGGATTCGGATTTGCCACGAAAAATTGAGTAACCAGCCCCAGCCCCGACGCCGAAGCTCCCCGAAAATTTTTTCACCCGAAAAAAGACATGATGTATATAGTATGGAGAAATCTTCAAAATTTTCAAAAATCAAAGTTTTTGAATTGAAGACTGTATTTTACTCAATTTTTCGCGCTGAGCTCGAATTCGTTGTTCCAATTTTGCGGCGACGCTCCGTAGGCGAGAGATACTCTCGAAAATGTGGTCAAAGAGGGTTAAAAAATCCCTCTAGCTCATTTTTGACAACGGATTCGGATTCGCCACGAAAAATTGAGTAACCAGCCCCAGCCCCGACGCCGAAGCTCCCCGAAAATTTTTTCACCCGAAAAAAGACATGATGTATAGTATGGAGGAATCTTTAAAATTTTCAAAAATCAAAATTTTTGAATTGAAGACTGTATTTTACTCAATTTTTAGCGCTGAGCTCGAATTCGTTGTTCAAATTTGGCGGCGACGCTTCTTAGGCGAGATACCTTCGAAAATGTGGTCAAAAAGGGTCAAAAAATCACTCTAGCTCAATTTTGACAACGGATTCGGATTCGCCACGAAAAATTGAGTAACCAGCCCCAGGCCCGACGCCGAAGCTCTCCGAAAATTCTTTCACCCGAAAAAAGACATGATGTATAGTATGGAGAAAACTTCAAAATTTTCAAAAATCAAAATTTTCAAAAATCAAAATTTTTGAATTGAAGGCTGTGTTTTACTCAGTTTTTTGCGCCGAGCTCGAATTCGTTCTTCATATTGAAAATTTTTTCACCTGAAAAAAAAACGTGATGTATAGTGTGGAGGAATCTTCAAAATTTTCAAAAATCAAAATTTTTGAATTGAAGACTGTTTTTTACTCAGTTTTTTGCGCCGAGCTCGAATTCGTTGTTCAAATTTGGCGGCGGCGCTTCGTTGCCGAGATACCCTCGAAAATGTGGTCAAAATGGGTGAAAAAATCACTCTAGCTCGATTTTGACAACGGATTCGGATTCGCCACGAAAAATTGGGTAACCAGCCCCAGCCCCGACGCCGAAACTCTCCCAAAATTTTTTCACCCGAAAAAAGACATGATGTATAGTATGGAGGAATCTTCAAAATTTTCAAAAATCAAAATTTTTGAATTGAAGACTGTATTTTACTCAATTTTTCGCGCTGAGCTCGAATTCGTTGTTCAAATTTGGCGGCGACGCTCCGTAGGCGAGAGATACTCTCGAAAATGTGGTCAAAATGGGTGAAAAAATCACTCTAGCTCAATTTTGGCAGCGGATTCGGATTTGCCACGAAAAATTGAGTAACCAGCCCCAGCCCCGACGCCGAAGCTCCCCGAAAATTTTTTCACCCGATAAAAGACATGATGTATAGTATGGAGAAATTTTCAAAATTTTCAAAAATCAAAATTTTTGAATTGAAGACTGTATTTTACTCAATTTTTCGCGCTGAGCTCGAATTCGTTGTTCAAATTTGGCGGCGACGCTTCGTAGGCGAGATACCTTCGAAAATGTGGTCAAAAAGGGTCAAAAAATCACTCTAGCTCAATTTTGACAACGGATTCGGATTCGCCACGAAAAATTGGGTAACCAGCCCCAGCCCCGACGCCGAAACTCTCCCAAAATTTTTTCACCCGAAAAAAGACATGATGTATAGTATGGAGAAATCTTCAAAATTTTCAAAAATCAAAATTTTTGAATTGAAGACTGTATTTTACTCAATTTTTAGCGCTGAGCTCGAATTCGTTGTTCAAATTTGGCGGCGACGCTTCGTAGGCGAGATACCTTCGAAAATGTGGTCAAAAAGGGTCAAAAAATCACTCTAGCTCAATTTTCACAACGGATTCGGATTCACCACGAAAAATTGAGTAACCGGCCCGACGCCGAAGCTCTCCGAAAATTTTTTCACCCGAAAAAAGACATGATGTATATAGTATGGAGAAATCTTCAAAATTTTCAAAAATCAAAGTTTTTGAATTGAAGACTGTATTTTACTCAATTTTTCGCGCTGAGCTCGAATTCGTTGTTCCAATTTTGCGGCGACGCTCCGTAGGCGAGAGATACTCTCGAAAATGTGGTCAAAGAGGGTTAAAAAATCCCTCTAGCACATTTTTGACAACGGATTCGGATTCGCCACGAAAAATTGAGAAACCGGCCCCAGCCCCGACGCCGAAACTCTCCCAACATTTTTTCACCCGAAAAAAGACATGATGTATAGTATGGAGGAATCTTTAAAATTTTCAAAAATCAAAATTTTTGAATTGAAGACTGTATTTTACTCAATTTTTAGCGCTGAGCTCGAATTCGTTGTTCAAATTTGGCGGCGACGCTTCTTAGGCGAGATACATTCGAAAATGTGGTCAAAAAGGGTCAAAAAATCACTCTAGCTCGATTTTGACAACGGATTCGGATTCGCCACGAAAAATTGGGTAACCAGCCCCAGCCCCGACGCCGAAACTCTCCCTAAATTTTTTCACCCGAAAAAAGACATGATGTATAGTATGGAGGAATCTTCAAAATTTTCAAAAATCAAAATTTTTGAATTGAAGACTGTATTTTACTCAATTTTTCGCGCTGAGCTCGAATTCGTTGTTCAAATTTGGCGGCGACGCTCCGTAGGCGAGAGATACTCTCGAAAATGTGGTCAAAATGGGTGAAAAAATCACTCTAGCTCAATTTTGGCAGCGGATTCGGATTTGCCACGAAAAATTGAGTAACCAGCCCCAGCCCCGACGCCGAAGCTCCCCGAAAATTTTTTCACCCGATAAAAGACATGATGTATAGTATGGAGAAATTTTCAAAATTTTCAAAAATCAAAATTTTTGAATTGAAGACTGTTTTTTACTCAATTTTTTGCGCCGAGCTCGAATTCGTCGTTCATATTGAAAATTTTTTCACCTGAAAAAAAACATGATGTATAGTGTGGAGAAATCTTCAAAATTTTCAAAAATCAAAGTTTTTTAATTGAAGACTGTATTTTTCTCAATTTTTCGCGCAGAGCACGAATTCGTTGTTCAAATTTGGCGGCGGCGCTCCGTTGTCGAGATACCCTCGAAAATGTGGTCAAAATGGGTGAAAAAATCACTCTAGCTCAATTTTGACAGCGGATTCGGATTTGCCACGAAAAATTGAGTAACCAGCCCCAGCCCCGACGCCGAAGCTCCCCGAAAATTTTTTCAGCCGAAAAAAGACATGATGTATAGTATGGAGAAATCTTCAAAATTTTCAAAAATCAAAGTTTTTGAATTGAAGACTGTATTTTACTCAATTTTTCGCGCTGAGCTCGAATTCGTTGTTCCAATTTTGCGGCGACGCTCCGTAGGCGAGAGATACTCTCGAAAATGTGGTCAAAGAGGGTTAAAAAATCCCTCTAGCTCATTTTTGACAACGGATTCGGATTCGCCACGAAAAATTGAGAAACCGGCCCAGCCCCGACGCCGAAACTCTCCCAACATTTTTTCACCCGAAAAAAAACATGATGTATAGTATGGAGGAATCTTTAAAATTTTCAAAAATCAAAATTTTTGAATTGAAGACTGTATTTTACTCAATTTTTAGCGCTGAGCTCGAATTCGTTGTTCAAATTTGGCGGCGACGCTTCGTAGGCGAGATACCTTCGAAAATGTGGTCAAAAGGGTCAAAAAATCACTCTAGCTCAATTTTGACAACGGATTCGGATTCGCCACGAAAAATTGAGTAACCAGCCCCAGGCCCGACGCCGAAGCTCTCCGAAAATTTTTTCACCCGAAAAAAGACATGATGTATAGTATGGAGAAAACTTCAAAATTTTCAAAAATCGAAAATTTTTGAATTGAAGGCTGTGTTTTACTCAGTTTTTTGCGCCGAGCTCGAATTCGTTCTTCATATTGAAAATTTTTTCACCTGAAAAAAAAAACGTGATGTATAGTGTGGAGGAATCTTCAAAATTTTCAAAAATCAAAATTTTTGAATTGAAGACTGTTTTTTACTCAGTTTTTTGCGCCGAGCTCGAATTCGTTGTTCAAATTTGGCGGCGGCGCTCCGTTGCCGAGATACCCTCGAAAATGTGGTCAAAATGGGTGAAAAAAGCACTCTAGCTCGATTTTGACAACGGATTCGGATTCGCCACGAAAAATTGGGTAACCAGCCCCAGCCCCGACGCCGAAACTCTCCCAAAATTTTTTCACCCGAAAAAAGACATGATGTATAGTATGGAGGAATCTTCAAAATTTTCAAAAATCAAAATTTTTGAATTGAAGACTGTATTTTACTCAATTTTTCGCGCTGAGCTCGAATTCGTTGTTCAAATTTGGCGGCGACGCTCCGTAGGCGAGAGATACTCTCGAAAATGTGGTCAAAATGGGTGAAAAAATCACTCTAGCTCAATTTTGGCAGCGGATTCGGATTTGCCACGAAAAATTGTGTAACCAGCCCCAGCCCCGACGCCGAAGCTCCCCGAAAATTTTTTCACCTGATAAAAGACATGATGTATAGTATGGAGAAATTTTCAAAATTTTCAAAAATCAAAATTTTTGAATTGAAGACTGTTTTTTACTCAATTTTTTGCGCCGAGCTCGAATTCGTCGTTCATATTGAAAATTTTTTCACCTGAAAAAAAACATGATGTATAGTGTGGAGAAATCTTCAAAATTTTCAAAAATCAAAGTTTTTTAATTGAAGACTGTATTTTTCTCAATTTTTCGCGCAGAGCACGAATTCGTTGATCAAATTTGGCGGCGGCGCTCCGTTGCCGAGATACCCTCGAAAATGTGGTCAAAATGGGTGAAAAAATCACTCTAGCTCAATTTTGACAGCGGATTCGGATTTGCCACGAAAAATTGAGTAACCAGCCCCAGCCCCGACGCCGAAGCTCCCCGAAAATTTTTTCACCCGAAAAAAGACATGATGTATAGTATGGAGAAATCTTCAAAATTTTCAAAAATCAAAGTTTTTGAATTGAAGACTGTATTTTACTCAATTTTTCGCGCTGAGCTCGAATTCGTTGTTCAAATTTGGCGGCGACGCTTCGTAGGCGAGATACCTTCGAAAATGTGGTCAAAAAGGGTCAAAAAATCACTCTAGCTCAATTTTGACAACGGATTCGGATTCGCCACGAAAAATTGGGTAACCAGCCCCAGCCCCGACGCCGAAACTCTCCCAAAATTTTTTCACCCGAAAAAAGACATGATGTATAGTATGGAGAAATCTTCAAAATTTTCAAAAATCAAAATTTTTGAATTGAAGACTGTATTTTACTCAATTTTTAGCGCTGAGCTTGAATTCGTTGTTCAAATTTGGCGGCGACGCTCCGTCGGCGAGATACCCTCGAAAATGTGGTCAAAATGGGTGAAAAAATCACTCTAGCTCAATTTTGACAGCGGATTCGGATTTGCCACGAAAAATTGAGTAACCAGCCCCAGCCCCGACGCCGAAGCTCCCCGAAAATTTTTTCACCCGAAAAAAGTCATGATGTATATAGTATGGAGAAATCTTCAAAATTTTCAAAAATCAAAGTTTTTGAATTGAAGACTGTATTTTACTCAATTTTTCGCGCTGAGCTCGAATTCGTTGTTCCAATTTTGCGGCGACGCTCCGTAGGCGAGAGATACTCTCGAAAATGTGGTCAAAGAGGGTTAAAAAATCGCTCTAGCTCATTTTTGACAACGGATTCGGATTCGCCACGAAAAATTGAGAAACCGGCCCCAGCCCCGACGCCGAAACTCTCCCAACATTTTTTCACCCGAAAAAAGACATGATGTATAGTATGGAGGAATCTTTAAAATTTTCAAAAATCAAAATTTTTGAATTGAAGACTGTATTTTACTCAATTTTTAGCGCTGAGCTCGAATTCGTTGTTCAAATTTGGCGGCGACGCTTCGTAGGCGAGATACCTTCGAAAATGTGGTCAAAAAGGGTCAAAAAATCACTCTAGCTCAATTTTGACAACGGATTCGGATTCGCCACGAAAAATTGAGTAACCAGCCCCAGGCCCGACGCCGAAGCTCTCCGAAAATTTTTTCACCCGAAAAAAGACATGATGTATAGTATGGAGAAAACTTCAAAATTTTCAAAAATCGAAAATTTTTGAATTGAAGGCTGTGTTTTACTCAGTTTTTTGCGCCGAGCTCGAATTCGTTCTTCATATTGAAAATTTTTTCACCTGAAAAAAAAAACGTGATGTATAGTGTGGAGGAATCTTCAAAATTTTCAAAAATCAAAATTTTTGAATTGAAGACTGTTTTTTACTCAGTTTTTTGCGCCGAGCTCGAATTCGTTGTTCAAATTTGGCGGCGGCGCTCCGTTGCCGAGATACCCTCGAAAATGTGGTCAAAATGGGTGAAAAAAGCACTCTAGCTCGATTTTGACAACGGATTCGGATTCGCCACGAAAAATTGGGTAACCAGCCCCAGCCCCGACGCCGAAACTCTCCCAAAATTTTTTCACCCGAAAAAAGACATGATGTATAGTATGGAGGAATCTTCAAAATTTTCAAAAATCAAAATTTTTGAATTGAAGACTGTATTTTACTCAATTTTTCGCGCTGAGCTCGAATTCGTTGTTCAAATTTGGCGGCGACGCTCCGTAGGCGAGAGATACTCTCGAAAATGTGGTCAAAATGGGTGAAAAAATCACTCTAGCTCAATTTTGGCAGCGGATTCGGATTTGCCACGAAAAATTGTGTAACCAGCCCCAGCCCCGACGCCGAAGCTCCCCGAAAATTTTTTCACCCGATAAAAGACATGATGTATAGTATGGAGAAATTTTCAAAATTTTCAAAAATCAAAATTTTTGAATTGAAGACTGTTTTTTACTCAATTTTTTGCGCCGAGCTCGAATTCGTCGTTCATATTGAAAATTTTTTCACCTGAAAAAAAACATGATGTATAGTGTGGAGAAATTTTCAAAATTTTCAAAAATCAAAGTTTTTTAATTGAAGACTGTATTTTTCTCAATTTTTCGCGCAGAGCACGAATTCGTTGTTCAAATTTGGCGGCGGCGCTCCGTTGCCGAGATACCCTCGAAAATGTGGTCAAAATGGGTGAAAAAATCACTCTAGCTCAATTTTGACAGCGGATTCGGATTTGCCACGAAAAATTGAGTAACCAGCCCCAGCCCCGACGCCGAAGCTCCCCGAAAATTTTTTCACCCGAAAAAAGACATGATGTATAGTATGGAGAAATCTTCAAAATTTTAAAAAATCAAAGTTTTAGAATTGAAGACTGTATTTTACTCAATTTTTCGCGCTGAGCTCGAATTCGTTGTTCAAATTTGGCGGCGACGCTTCGTAGGCGAGATACCTTCGAAAATGTGGTCAAAAAGGGTCAAAAAATCACTCTAGCTCAATTTTGACAACGGATTCGGATTCGCCACGAAAAATTGGGTAACCAGCCCCAGCCCCGACGCCGAAACTCTCCCAAAATTTTTTCACCCGAAAAAAGACATGATGTATAGTATGGAGAAATCTTCAAAATTTTCAAAAATCAAGATTTTTGAATTGAAGACTGTATTTTACTCAATTTTTAGCGCTGAGCTTGAATTCGTTGTTCAAATTTGGCGGCGACGCTCCGTCGGCGAGATACCCTCGAAAATGTGGTCAAAATGGGTGAAAAAATCACTCTAGCTCAATTTTGACAGCGGATTCGGATTTGCCACGAAAAATTGAGTAACCAGCCCCAGCCCCGACGCCGAAGCTCCCCGAAAATTTTTTCACCCGAAAAAAGTCATGATGTATATAGTATGGAGAAATCTTCAAAATTTTCAAAAATCAAAGTTTTTGAATTGAAGACTGTATTTTACTCAATTTTTCGCGCTGAGCTCGAATTCGTTGTTCCAATTTTGCGGCGACGCTCCGTAGGCGAGAGATACTCTCGAAAATGTGGTCAAAGAGGGTTAAAAAATCGCTCTAGCTCATTTTTGACAACGGATTCGGATTCGCCACGAAAAATTGAGAAACCGGCCCCAGCCCCGACGCCGAAACTCTCCCAACATTTTTTCACCCGAAAAAAGACATGATGTATAGTATGGAGGAATCTTTAAAATTTTCAAAAATCAAAATTTTTGAATTGAAGACTGTATTTTACTCAATTTTTAGCGCTGAGCTCGAATTCGTTGTTCAAATTTGGCGGCGACGCTTCGTAGGCGAGATACCTTCGAAAATGTGGTCAAAAAGGGTCAAAAAATCACTCTAGCTCAATTTTGACAACGGATTCGGATTCGCCACGAAAAATTGAGTAACCAGCCCCAGGCCCGACGCCGAAGCTCCCCGAAAATTTTTTCACCCGATAAAAGACATTATGTATAGTATGGAGAAATTTTCAAAATTTTCAAAAATCAAAATTTTTGAATTGAAGACTGTATTTTACTCAATTTTTCGCGCTGAGCTCGAATTCGTTGTTCAAATTTGGCGGCGACGCTTCGTAGGCGAGATACCTTCGAAAATGTGGTCAAAAAGGGTCAAAAAATCACTCTAGCTCAATTTTGACAACGGTTTCGGATTCGCCACGAAAAATTGGGTAACCAGCCCCAGCCCCGACGCCGAAACTCTCCCAAAATTTTTTCACCCGAAAAAAGACATGATGTATAGTATGGAGGAATCTTCAAAATTTTCAAAAATCAAAATTTTTGAATTGAAGACTGTATTTTACTCAATTTTTAGCGCTGAGCTCGAATTCGTTGTTCAAATTTGGCGGCGACGCTTCGTAGGCGAGATACCTTCGAAAATGTGGTCAAAAAGGGTCAAAAAATCACTCTAGCTCAATTTTCACAACGGATTCGGATTCGCCACGAAAAATTGAGTAACCGGCCCGACGCCGAAGCTCTCCGAAAATTTTTTCACCCGAAAAAAGACATGATGTATATAGTATGGAGAAATCTTCAAAATTTTCAAAAATCAAAGTTTTTGAATTGAAGACTGTATTTTACTCAATTTTTCGCGCTGAGCTCGAATTCGTTGTTCCAATTTTGCGGCGACGCTCCGTAGGCGAGAGATACTCTCGAAAATGTGGTCAAAATGGGTGAAAAAATCACTCTAGCTCAATTTTGGCAGCGGATTCGGATTTGCCACGAAAAATTGAGTAACCAGCCCGCCCAGCCCCGACGCCGAAGCTCCCCGAAAATTTTTTCACCCGAAAAAAGACATGATGTATAGTATGGAGAAATCTTCAAAATTTTCAAAAATCAAAATTTTTGAATTGAAGACTGTTTTTTACTCAATCTTTTGCGCCGAGCTCGAATTCGTCGTTCATATTGAAAATTTTTTCACCTGAAGAAAAACATGATGTATAGTGTGGAGAAATCTTCAAAATTTTCAAAAATCAAAGTTTTTTAATTGAAGACTGTATTTTACTCAATCTTTCGGGCTGAGCTCGAATTCGTTGTTCAAATTTGGCGGCGACGCTTCGTAGGCGAGATACCTTCGAAAATGTGGTCAAAAAGGGTCAAAAAATCACTCTAGCTCAATTTTGACAACGGATTCGGATTCGCCACGAAAAATTGGGTAACCAGCCCCAGCCCCGACGCCGAAACTCTCCCAAAATTTTTTCACCCTGAAAAAAGACATGATGTATAGTATGGAGAAATCTTCAAAATTTTCAAAAATCAAAATTTTTGAATTGAAGACTGTATTTTACTCAATTTTTAGCGCTGAGCTCGAATTCGTTGTTCAAATTTGGCGGCGACGCTCCGTCGGCGAGATACCCTCGAAAATGTGGTCAAAATGGGTGAAAAAATCACTCTAGCTCAATTTTGACAGCGGATTCGGATTTGCCACGAAAAATTGAGTAACCAGCCCCAGCCCCGACGCCGAAGCTCCCCGAAAATTTTCTCACCCGAAAATTTTTTCACCCGAAAAAAGACATGATGTATATAGTATGGAGAAATCTTCAAAATTTTCAAAAATCAAAGTTTTTGAATTGAAGACTGTATTTTACTCAATTTTTCGCGCTGAGCTCGAATTCGTTGTTCCAATTTTGCGGCGACGCTCCGTAGGCGAGAGATACTCTCGAAAATGTGGTCAAAGAGGGTTAAAAAATCCCTCTAGCTCATTTTTGACAACGGATTCGGATTCGCCACGAAAAATTGAGAAACCGGCCCCAGCCTCGACGCCGAAACTCTCCCAACATTTTTTCACCCGAAAAAAGACATGATGTATAGTATGGAGGAATCTTTAAAATTTTCAAAAATCAAAATTTTTGAATTGAAGACTGTATTTTACTCAATTTTTAGCGCTGAGCTCGAATTCGTTGTTCAAATTTGGCGGCGACGCTTCGTAGGCGAGATACCTTCGAAAATGTGGTCAAAAAGGGTCAAAAAATCACTCTAGCTCAATTTTGACAACGGATTCGGATTCGCCACGAAAAATTGAGTAACCAGCCCCAGGCCCGACGCCGAAGCTCTCCGAAAATTTTTTCACCCGAAAAAAGACATGATGTATAGTATGGAGAAAACTTCAAAATTTTCAAAAATCAAAATTTTCAAAAATCAAAATTTTTGAATTGAAGGCTGTGTTTTACTCAGTTTTTTGCGCCGAGCTCGAATTCGTTCTTCATATTGAAAATTTTTTCACCTGAAAAAAAAACATGATGTATAGTGTGGAGGAATCTTCAAAATTTTCAAAAATCAAAATTTTTGAATTGAAGACTGTTTTTTACTCAGTTTTTTGCGCCGAGCTCGAATTCGTTGTTCATATTGAAAATTTTTTCACCTGAAAAAAAACATGATGTATAGTGTGGAGAAATCTTCAAAATTTTCAAAAATCAAAATTTTTGAATTGAAGACTGTTTTTTACTCAATTTTTCGCGCTGAGCTCGAATTCGTTGTTCAAATTTGGCGGCGACGCTCCGTAGGCGAGAGATACTCTCGAAAATGTGGTCAAAATGGGTGAAAAAATCACTCTAGCTCAATTTTGGCAGCGGATTCGGATTTGCCACGAAAAATTGAGTAACCAGCCCCAGCCCCGACGCCGAAGCTCCCCGAAAATTTTTTCACCCGATAAAAGACATGATGTATAGTATGGAGAAATTTTCAAAATTTTCAAAAATCAATATTTTTGAATTGAAGACTGTTTTTTACTCAATTTTTTGCGCCGAGCTCGAATTCGTCGTTCATATTGAAAATTTTTTCACCTGAAAAAAAACATGATGTATAGTATGGAGAAATCTTCAAAATTTTCAAAAATCAAAGTTTTTGAATTGAAGACTGTATTTTACTCAATTTTTCGCGCTGAGCTCGAATTCGTTGTTCAAATTTGGCGGCGACGCTTCGTAGGCGAGATACCTTCGAAAATGTGGTCAAAAAGGGTCAAAAAATCACTCTAGCTCAATTTTGACAACGGACTCGGATTCGCCACGAAAAATTGGGTAACCAGCCCCAGCCCCGACGCCGAAACTCTCCCAAAATTTTTTCACCCGAAAAAAGACATGATGTATAGTATGGAGAAATCTTCAAAATTTTCAAAAATCAAAATTTTTGAATTGAAGACTGTATTTTACTCAATTTTTAGCGCTGAGCTCGAATTCGTTGTTCAAATTTGGCGGCGACGCTCCGTCGGCGAGATACCCTCGAAAATGTGGTCTAAATGGGTGAAAAAATCACTCTAGCTCAATTTTGACAGCGGATTCGGATTTGCCACGAAAAATTGAGTAACCAGCCCCAGCCCCGACGCCGAAGCTCCCCGAAAATTTTTTCACCCGAAAAAAGACATGATATATATAGTATGGAGAAATCTTCAAAATTTTCAAAAATCAAAGTTTTTGAATTGAAGACTGTATTTTACTCAATTTTTCGCGCTGAGCTCGAATTCGTTGTTCCAATTTTGCGGCGACGCTCCGTAGGCGAGAGATACTCTCGAAAATGTGGTCAAAGAGGGTTAAAAAATCCCTCTAGCTCATTTTTGACAACGGATTCGGATTCGCCACGAAAAATTGAGAAACCGGCCCCAGCCCCGACGCCGAAACTCTCCCAACATTTTTTCACCCGAAAAAAGACATGATGTATAGTATGGAGGAATCTTTAAAATTTTCAAAAATCAAAATTTTTGAATTGAAGACTGTATTTTACTCAATTTTTAGCGCTGAGCTCGAATTCGTTGTTCAAATTTGGCGGCGACGCTTCGTAGGCGAGATACCTTCGAAAATGTGGTCAAAAAGGGTCAAAAAATCACTCTAGCTCAATTTTGACAACGGATTCGGATTCGCCACGAAAAATTGAGTAACCAGCCCCAGGCCCGACGCCGAAGCTCTCCGAAAATTTTTTCACCCGAAAAAAGACATGATGTATAGTATGGAGAAAACTTCAAAATTTTCAAAAATCAAAATTTTAGAATTGAAGGCTGTGTTTTACTCAGTTTTTTGCGCCGAGCTCGAATTCGTTCTTCATATTGAAAATTTTTTCACCTGAAAAAAAAAACATGATGTATAGTGTGGAGGAATCTTCAAAATTTTCAAAAATCAAAATTTTTGAATTGAAGACTGTTTTTTACTCAGTTTTTTGCGCCGAGCTCGAATTCGTTGTTCAAATTTGGCGGCGGCGCTCCGTTGCCGAGATACCCTCGAAAATGTGGTCAAAATGGGTGAAAAAATCACTCTAGCTCGATTTTGACAACGGATTCGGATTCGCCACGAAAAATTGGGTAACCAGCCCCAGCCCCGACGCCGAAACTCTCCCAAAATTTTTTCACCCGAAAAAAGACATGATGTATAGTATGGAGGAATCTTCAAAATTTTCAAAAATCAAAATTTTTGAATTGAAGACTGTTTTTTACTCAGTTTTTTGCCCCGAGCTCGAATTCGTTGTTCATATTGAAAATTTTTTCACCTGAAAAAAAACATGATGTATAGTGTGGAGAAATCTTCAAAACTTTCAAAAATCAAAGTTTTTGAATTGAAGACTGTATTTTACTCAATTTTTCGCGCAGAGCACGAATTCGTCGTTCAAATTTGGCGGCGGCGCTCCGTTGCCGAGATACTCTCGAAAATGTGGTCAAAATGGGTGAAAATATCACTCTAGCTCAATTTTGACAACGGATTCGGATTCGTCACGCAAAATTGAGTAACCAGCCCCAGCCCCGACGCCGAAACTCTCCCAAAATTTTTTCACCCTGAAAAAAGACATGATGTATAGTATGGAGAAATCTTCAAAATTTTCAAAAATCAAAATTTTTGAATTGAAGACTGTATTTTACTCAATTTTTAGCGCTGAGCTCGAATTCGTTGTTCAAATTTGGCGGCGACGCTCCGTCGGCGAGATACCCTCGAAAATGTGGTCAAAATGGGTGAAAAAATCACTCTAGCTCAATTTTGACAGCGGATTCGGATTTGCCACGAAAAATTGAGTAACCAGCCCCAGCCCCGACGCCGAAGCTCCCCGAAAATTTTTTCACCCGAAAAAAGACATGATGTATATAGTATGGAGAAATCTTCAAAATTTTCAAAAATCAAAGTTTTTGAATTGAAGACTGTATTTTACTCAATTTTTCGCGCTGAGCTCGAATTCGTTGTTCCAATTTTGCGGCGACGCTCCGTAGGCGAGAGATACTCTCGAAAATGTGGTCAAAGAGGGTTAAAAAATCCCTCTAGCTCATTTTTGACAACGGATTCGGATTCGCCACGAAAAATTGAGAAACCGGCCCCAGCCTCGACGCCGAAACTCTCCCAACATTTTTTCACCCGAAAAAAGACATGATGTATAGTATGGAGGAATCTTTAAAATTTTCAAAAATCGAAATTTTTGAATTGAAGACTGTATTTTACTCAATTTTTAGCGCTGAGCTCGAATTCGTTGTTCAAATTTGGCGGCGACGCTTCGTAGGCGAGATACCTTCGAAAATGTGGTCAAAAAGGGTCAAAAAATCACTCTAGCTCAATTTTGACAACGGATTCGGATTCGCCACGAAAAATTGAGTAACCAGCCCCAGGCCCGACGCCGAAGCTCTCCGAAAATTTTTTCACCCGAAAAAAGACATGATGTATAAGTATGGAGAAAACTTCAAAATTTTCAAAAATCAAAATTTTCAAAAATCAAAATTTTTGAATTGAAGGCTGTGTTTTACTCAGTTTTTTGCGCCGAGCTCGAATTCGTTCTTCATATTGAAAATTTTTTCACCTGAAAAAAAAACATGATGTATAGTGTGGAGGAATCTTCAAAATTTTCAAAAATCAAAATTTTTGAATTGAAGACTGTTTTTTACTCAGTTTTTTGCGCCGAGCTCGAATTCGTCGTTCATATTGAAAATTTTTTCACCTGAAAAAAAACATGATGTATAGTGTGGAGAAATCTTCAAAACTTTCAAAAATCAAAGTTTTTGAATTGAAGACTGTATTTTACTCAATTTTTCGCGCAGAGCACGAATTCGTCGTTCAAATTTGGCGGCGGCGCTCCGTTGCCGAGATACTCTCGAAAATGTGGTCAAAATGGGTGAAAATATCACTCTAGCTCAATTTTGACAACGGATTCGGATTCGTCACGCAAAATTGAGTAACCAGCCCCAGCCCCGACGCCGAAACTCTCCCAAAATTTTTTCACCCTGAAAAAAGACATGATGTATAGTATGGAGAAATCTTCAAAATTTTCAAAAATCAAAATTTTTGAATTGAAGACTGTATTTTACTCAATTTTTAGCGCTGAGCTCGAATTCGTTGTTCAAATTTGGCGGCGACGCTCCGTCGGCGAGATACCCTCGAAAATGTGGTCAAAATGGGTGAAAAAATCACTCTAGCTCAATTTTGACAGCGGATTCGGATTTGCCACGAAAAATTGAGTAACCAGCCCCAGCCCCGACGCCGAAGCTCCCCGAAAATTTTTTCACCCGAAAAAAGACATGATGTATATAGTATGGAGAAATCTTCAAAATTTTCAAAAATCAAAGTTTTTGAATTGAAGACTGTATTTTACTCAATTTTTCGCGCTGAGCTCGAATTCGTTGTTCCAATTTTGCGGCGACGCTCCGTAGGCGAGAGATACTCTCGAAAATGTGGTCAAAGAGGGTTAAAAAATCCCTCTAGCTCATTTTTGACAACGAATTCGGATTCGCCACGAAAAATTGAGTAACCAGCCCCAGCCCCGACGCCGAAGCTCCCCGAAAATTTTTTCACCCGAAAAAAGACATGATGTATATAGTATGGAGAAATCTTCAAAATTTTCAAAAATCAAAGTTTTTGAATTGAAGACTGTATTTTACTCAATTTTTCGCGCTGAGCTCGAATTCGTTGTTCCAATTTTGCGGCGACGCTTCGTAGGCGAGAGATACTCTCGAAAATGTGGTCAAAAAGGGTCAAAAAATCACTCTAGCTCAATTTTGACAACGGATTCGGATTCGCCACGAAGAATTGAGAAACCGGCCCCAGCCCCGACGCCGAAACTCTCCCAACATTTTTTCACCCGAAAAAAGACATGATGTATAGTATGGAGGAATCTTTAAAATTTTCAAAAATCAAAATTTTTGAATTGAAGACTGTATTTTACTCAATTTTTAGCGCTGAGCTCGAATTCGTTGTTCAAATTTGGCGGCGACGCTCCGTAGGCGAGAGATACTCTCGAAAATGTGGTCAAAATGGGTGAAAAAATCACTCTAGCTCAATTTTGGCAGCGGATTCGGATTTGCCACGAAAAATTGAGTAACCAGCCCCAGCCCCGACGCCGAAGCACCCCGAAAATTTTTTCACCCGATAAAAGACATGATGTATAGTATGGAAAAATTTTCAAAATTTTTGAATTGAAGACTGTTTTTTACTCAATTTTTTGCGCCGAGCTCGAATTCGTCGTTCATATTGAAAATTTTTTCACCTGAAAAAAAACATGATGTATAGTGTGGAGAAATCTTCAAAATTTTCAAAAATCAAAGTTTTTTAATTGAAGACTGTATTTTTCTCAATTTTTCGCGCAGAGCACGAATTCGTTGTTCAAATTTGGCGGCGGCGCTCCGTTGCCGAGATACCCTCGAAAATGTGGTCAAAATGGGTGAAAAAATCACTCTAGCTCAATTTTGACAGCGGATTTGGATTCGCTACGAAAAATTGAGTAACCAGCCCCAGCCCCGACGCCGAAGCTCCCCGAAAATTTTTTCACCCGAAAAAAGACATGATGTATAGTATGGAGAAATCTTCAAAATTTTCAAAAATCAAAGTTATTGAATTGAAGACTGTATTTTACTCAATTTTTCGCGCTGAGCTCGAATTCGTTGTTCAAATTTGGCGGCGACGCTTCGTAGGCGAGATACCTTCGAAAATGTGGTCAAAAAGGGTCAAAAAATCACTCTAGCTCAATTTTGACAACGGATTTGGATTCGCTACGAAGAATTGGGTAACCAGCCCCAGCCCCGACGCCGAAACTCTCCCAAAATTTTTTCACCCGAAAAAAGACATGATGTATAGTATGGAGAAATCTTTAAAATTTTCAAAAATCAAAATTTTTGAATTGAAGACTGTATTTTACTCAATTTTTAGCGCTGAGCTCGAATTCGTTGTTCAAATTTGGCGGCGACGCTTCGTAGGCGAGATACCTTCGAAAATGTGGTCAAAAAGGGTCAAAAAATCACTCTAGCTCAATTTTGACAACGGATTCGGATTCGCCACGAAAAATTGAGTAACCAGCCCCAGGCCCGACGCCGAAGCTCTCCGAAAATTTTTTCACCCGAAAAAGACATGATGTATAGTATGGAGAAAACTTCAAAATTTTCAAAAATCAAAATTTTCAAAAATCAAAATTTTTGAATTGAAGGCTGTGTTTTACTCAGTTTTTTGCGCCGAGCTCGAATTCATTCTTCATATTGAAAATTTTTTCACCTGAAAAAAAAACATGATGTATAGTGTGGAGGAATCTTCAAAATTTTCAAAAATCAAAATTTTTGAATTGAAGACTGTTTTTTACTCAGTTTTTTGCGCCGAGCTCGAATTCGTTGTTCATATTGAAAATTTTTTCACCTGAAAAAAAACATGATGTATAGTGTGGAGAAATCTTCAAAATTTTCAAAAATCAAAATTTTTGAATTGAAGACTGTTTTTTACTCAATTTTTTGCGCTGAGCTCGAATTCGTTGTTCAAATTTGGCTGCGACGCTCCGTCGGCGAGATACCCTCGAAAATGTGGTCAAAATGGGTGAAAATATCACTGTAGCTCAATTTTGACAACGGATTCGGATTTGCCACGAAAAATTGAGTAACCAGCCCGCGCCCCGACGCCGAAGCTCCCCGAAAATTTTTTCACCCGATAAAAGACATGATGTATAGTATGGAGAAATTTTCAAAATTTTCAAAAATCAAAATTTTTGAATTGAAGACTGTTTTTTACTCAATTTTTTGCGCCGAGCTCGAAATCGTCGTTCATATTGAAAATTTTTTCACCTGAAAAAAAACATGATGTATAGTATGAAGAAATCTTCAAAATTTTCAAAAATCAAAATTTTTTAATTGAAGACTGTATTTTTCTCAATTTTTCGCGCAGAGCACGAATTCGTTGTTCAAATTTGGCGGCGGCGCTCCGTTGCCGAGATACCCTCGAAAATGTGGTCAAAATGGGTGAAAAAATCACTCTAGCTCGATTTTGACAACGGATTCGGATTCGACACGAAAAATTGGGTAACCAGCCCCAGCCCCGACGCCGAAGCTCTCCAAAAATTTCTTCACCCGAAAAGGGACGTGATGTATAATAGTATGGGGAAATCTTCAAAATTTTCAAAAATCAAAATTTTTGAATTGAAGACTGTATTTTACTCAATTTTTCGCGCTGAGCTCGAATTCGTTGTTCCAATTTTGCGGCGACGCTCCGTAGGCGAGAGATACTCTCGAAAATGTGGTCAAAGAGGGTTAAAAAATCCCTCTAGCTCATTTTTGACAACGGATTCGGATTCGCCACGAAAAATTGAGAAACCGGCCCCAGCCCCGACGCCGAAACTCTCCCAACATTTTTTCACCCGAAAAAAGACATGATGTATAGTATGGAGGAATCTTTAAAATTTTCAAAAATCAAAATTTTTGAATTGAAGACTGTATTTTACTCAATTTTTAGCGCTGAGCTCGAATTCGTTGTTCAAATTTGGCGGCGACGCTTCGTAGGCGAGATACCTTCGAAAATGTGGTCAGAAAAGTCAAACAATCACTCTAGCTCGATTTTGACAACGGATTCGGATTCGCCACGAAAAATTGGGTAACCAGCCCCAGCCCCGACGCCGAAACTCTCCCAAAATTTTTTCACCCGAAAAAAGACATGATGTATAATAGTATTGAGAAATCTTCAAAATTTTTAAAAATCAAAACTGTTGAATTGAAGACTGTTTGTTACTCAAGTTTTTGCGTTGAGCTCGAATTCGTTGTTCAAATTTGGCGGCGACGCTCCGTAGGCGAGATACGCTCGAAAATATGGTCAAAAAGGGTCAAAAAATCACTCCAGCTCAATTCTTACAACGGATT
>JAJSSI010000038.1:0-100000 GCA_031841125.1 Acanthococcus lagerstroemiae | reverse complement strand
ATTGGCTTAGGCTTGGTTTCTAATATCACTAAAATTACCCTTTCCTATTTAGGAATTATCGCCCTGACTTTATCGCTGATTCTATAGTTTCTATTAGTATACCCACTCCATGTTCGAGTCGCTTTTTCTTTTCTTCTTTTCCAGCAAATGCTATTTCATTGTTTTTGTCAATTCGCATCCTTCCGTGTCCCTTCCATCTTTTTGCACTTGCCAAACTCTGACGTATTAGGGCTGAAAAAAGTTATGCTTCATTGATAAATCGCACGATCCCTAGAGCTACAGAACAAAAATTAAAAAAGAATCCTCAAAAATCAAAGATCCCATGATACTTCCTAGGGTATGTTAGATGCGTATGCCAGAACATCAGAATAACCAAATTAATTTTATTTTAGAACATGATAATTATAGAGGATAATTATAAAGAACAGTGCCTGTTGTCAGTAAAGGTTAGAGGGGAGGGGTCACGGTGCAGGGAGCGAGATTAGACCTGATTTGGAGCGTATCATGCTCCGCTTGGTTTTCTTCTAATTTTGTTATTAACTGCGCGATTTTGATTTGCAGAAATTCGCTCAGCTTGATGCTGAAACAAATTATTTATGTAAGAACCAGCTGGAGAAACGGAAGCTGAAAATGCCGGTTTACAAATGCCAGAGGCAAAAATTGAAGATGCATGCTCATCCAGTGGCTAAATGATTACTTGCGGTCAGTAGAGATTTTTCTTATTGCTAGGATATTTATTAAATTTAGAGGTATCGCTATTGGTCACCAACAAGCTGCGATTGTATAAAAGCAATGAATGTGCTTGAGACTGGCGTTTCAAACATGACTACAGTAGAATTAATTACTCTTTTAGACTTAGGCCACTGTGGAAAAGAGCTCGTTAGTATTATATCGGTATTATTAATTTGTGAGAAGAGCCCAGTGGCAAAAGTCGTAGAACGAAATGTTTTCTTACTATATCGAGTCACTGTAAAGAATGTTGATCTAGGTGGCGCCAGATCTTAGGTTGGATAATGCTCTTGCTGAAAAGTGACAAAATGACTAAGAATGGTTGGCTAGAGATGCCTACAGCTTCAATGCATTAGAATTCAGGCTCAGATTTCAGTCTTGCAGTATTTTAGACATTATAGGTTGTGCAGTCGAGTACAACCCTTCGGTGTGTTGTTGGCTGGAGAAGGCCACCAGCGAATGTAGATAATTTCTCATTTAATTGTTCTAGATCATACGTGATTGCTGGAAAGATGTGCTTGCTGTGTAGGCTGGCTCCAGCGTATGCCAGTCCTACCGTAAAACCTTCTCTACTTCCATGATTAGATTTATATTTAAAAACTCATTTCTAAGTTATTAATTTTCAACCTAATGTGATTTTCTGTTATTTTTAGTTTTTACCTACGAGAATGCTAGATATTAAATTACCTATTATAATTTTTATTCTAGTTCGAGTTGACATTGGTTAGCGAAGGCCTGGGTTTGACAGCGCATGTACAGAACTGCTACTTGGATGCGGAGGAGGAAACTGATGATACCAGGCGCAGATCACATTTTGAGCCGTTGATGCTGCATCGTGTTATTTTCCAACTGAGCCGAAAGAGCCCCATCGGTACATAGAGTAGCATTAAGTTATGATAATTTTAGCATAATGTTATCGTTTGGCTTGGTGCAATTGCTGGCGAAGGGAAGAGGTGAGAAGCACTCTCTGTTAGCGGGAAGCAAACTACGCCAACTGCATGCAAGGATGTGCAAACTGCAAGCTTGCGTGTCGTAAGAGACGACTAATGGATATTGGTGGGGGGAAGGCCTTATAGTATCCGAATGGGGTCTGGCTCTTTGAACACTTGAAGAGCGCATGTCGAAGACTACGTAGATACATAAATTAAGAGGAAGAAATTGGTGATAATAGGTGGATCAGATTCTGAGTCGTTGATGCAGCATGGTGTTCTTTTCAAGATGGGCCCAAAGAGGTCAACCAGAATGATTTCATTTTATTTTAGGACATAGGAATATTGTAGAATAAGGTGGGAGTATGACATTGTGGAATTTATAAAAAAAAACAAATTATTCCATAGGGTAGCGTTGGACAGGGTAGAACAGACAAAGCTGAGAGAGGCTTATGCCTAAGAAAGGGCCTCGTACTATAAAGCTGAACGTAAATAAATAAAAAATGTTGGAAGATAATTTCAAGGGTCAGTTTCTATTGTGAATAAAGGTTGGAAGGGAGGGGGTCACTGTGCTGGGAGCGGGGGTGAACATCTGATTTTGATCCGATAATGCTCCACTTAGTTTTATTCTAATTTTGGAATTTCGATTTGCAGGAGCTCGCTCAACTGGACGCGGACACAACTTGTTTTTGTGAGAACCAGCTGCAGAAACGGAAGCTGAAAGCCCTTTTATAAATTTCTAATTTGCTGGTGGTCGTTCAACTGGAATCAGTGTCATGGGTTCACTAACCAACACGAGAAGCCAAAATCGAAGACGCCTGCTCCGCCAATTGCTGAAAGATTAGTTACGGTCTGCATAGAGATATCTCTTATTGCTAGGATATTTATTAAATTTAGATGTATCGCTATTGCGTATTCGAGGGAGGAAAGGCACAGCAGCTCCCGCGTGGGATCTAGGTTCTTGAACGGCGCATGTAAAAAACGACATACAGTGGATCGGGAGGAGGAAATTGGTAAGAAAAGGTAGACGAAACATGGAATTATTGATGTTGCGTGGTGTTGTTTCCAAGCTGAGTCCAAAGGGCTCCATCAGAAAATAATTCTTATTTTGAAGTACGATAATTTATTGTAGGATAATCATAAGGTCTGTTTCTGTTAGGAGTAAAGTTTGAAGGGGAAGAGGTAGTGTTGCAGGTAGCGAGGATAAACCTGATTTTGAGCGGATCATGCTCCAACCGATCTGGTGCAGTCAAGAAACAACCATTAAGAAGTGGGCTTTGTGACACATCTGTTTGATTTTCCTTCAATTCACATTTCCTCTAAGTATAGCTTTAAATATAAAATATGTACTAACTTTACGTTTGATACAGGCGATAGAAATGCTGAGAAACGATTTTCGCGTGATCAAAGCTGTTGTGTCTATGTTCCTGAAAACTTACCCAGTACAAACAGGAGGACAAGATGCTGTAATACCTAAAACAAATTCGGTGTGTTCTTATATTTGTTTAGTAATTTCCAACGTGACTTTTTTCTTACCTACCAGACTCGGATACATAGGAGGAGCAATGGAGAGATTAGCCCTCTCCAGAGGAAAACACTGAAATTAAAAACTTTTCAGAAATAGCAGTCTTACTTAGTCTCAAACTAGCCAGCTAGTTTTCCAGAGTTTAAAGGCATCCCAAATTCTAAAACTAGTGTGAGAAAATGTCTCCCAGGTTGTAAACAAGTCTTAAAAAGTCATATCGAATTTCATTCAAATTTAGAAAGTTCTTACATAAATCTTCAAGTGTCTTAAACTTATAAACTATATAGACTTGAAAATATTGATAAAGTCGGAAGGAGTCTCAGTAAGTGTTCTCAGATAATGTTCGTAAATATTCTTTGTCTCCACCACCGACACAAGGGATAGGTTACAAGACTGACTAAAGCTCCTAACGACTAGATAATTTATTATATATATATATATATATATATAGGTATGTAACATAATTTAGTCATCCCTTATTGATTAGTTCTTAAGTTCTAATTTCGTTTATTTTTAATTTAGAAGGTTTACTTTGTTAATCTAACTCATCTATCATTTCTTTTAATTCTTTTTCGGAGTTCGCTCAGAGTATAATATCAACAGTGAATCTAAGATTTTGACAGTCTTCCTTGTTTTAACCCTTTTCCTTCCCTTTCTAATTTTCTAATAACTTCCTGTAGCGTACTGTTAAAAATAAGGATTGATGATAATGGATCCCCTTGTTTTATGCCCCTTTTAATTTCAAAATACTGTCCTTCAACGTCCGTAATTATTTTCCCTTTCAGCCCAGTATACATTTCTTCTATCATATTTATGAAACATCCTGGGACTCCTTGGTTGCTTTAACGTTTTGATAATGAATTATTGATGGTCTATAGAATCGAAGGCTTTAGAATAGTCTATCTTTGGTAAGAACTAAGAACAGATCTTTTTGATATTCAGTGCACTTTTCTGTAGTCTGATTTATCCTGTGCAGGTGATCTATAGTTGAGAAAGATTTTCTGAAGCTTGCTTGTTCGTTAGGCTGATGAACATTTAAAATTGCTTGTATACGTTTTTCTATTAGTCTCGAAAAAAACTTTTTGAGAGAATTGGGCCTAAAGTTATAGGGCGATAGTTCTCTATCTGATGCTTATTTTCTTTTTTGAATATTATATCAACGAGGTTCCATTCGCTTGGTATCTTTCCTTTTTCTCGTATTTTGTTAAATCATTTCGTTAATTCATCTCGGATTAATCCTGTTCCTCCTATTTCAATATATTTGTTGGTGATTTCGTCGTTCCCTGAGCTCTTCTTGTTTTTTAAATCTCTAACTACTTTCTTTACTACTTTGGTTGAGAATTTAGGTTCAATTTTTCGAAGAATTCCTTCTACTCTTTTTTGTTTTTCGATGGTTTTGTCTGAATTATCGTTGTATAATGTCTCGTAGTACTTATTTGGATACAAACTTGTTTATTTCGTTTCTGTCACTGATCTTTTCCCTTTACTATCTCCAAAATGCGTTATCCATTGTAGTCCAGCCTCAATCTCTTCTTCATTCTTTTTATATTCTTGCTGCCTTCTATGGTTTCCTTCACTATTTGCTCCTTTTCAGTTTGGTCTCTACCTAGATGCAAAGAAAAATTTCTGGAGTTTCTTGGGCAATTTTAAATTTTGAAATTCTATTTGGAATCCCCTGGTATCAAGGAGTTTGAGGAAAATTGCTTCTTCATTCTCCTGGAAGCGGCTGCGGGTCCTGATTATTTCGTTAACTTGAATAATGAGTAGAAACTTGACCCCTCATTCTTTCCATGGATCTCTTAATACTACTTTTATTACTAATATTTGTATAATCTTGCGTCTTCGTTTTATAACTAATTATTCGTTCCGATTGCAGGTGATACTGAGTTGCCGACCTCAAACATAGCAAAACAGCGACATGAGATCTTGGCTGGATGTATAAATTCTGATATTCGTAGAATCTACTTATTCAGACTCTCTCATCAATAACGATTTGACGGATCAAGATCGAAATTGGGTACGCAGTTGCAAATCGTTGTCATGTTTTCCAATTTAGCTCATAAATTAAGCCGTGTTGTGCTAAAAGGGGCATGTATTCAACGGCTGTTCATTTCATTCGTGGGAAAGGGACAATTTTTTTACCGCCTACTCTGTAATTGGATTCCAATACTTGCTCCTGCATGTCTGAGCTATGCAACTACTTCTGCATGTGGCTGTCATCTCAGGATGAACCCATATAAAGTAGTGGCTCATATTACCCGTACTTGAGCATTAGGAAACACATCTTATTTTGAGTCTAGGAATACCAGTTTCCATTTCGTAATCTTGATGGACACGGAGAACCATTTTTTAAACAAAGTGTTCATCTGTCGGTTATAGTACCTAGGTCTTGAATGATATTCGTCGGTACAGTAGATACCTACTGGTTATGACAGAAGAAAGTACATGTACAGGTTGTTAATGACGTGGCGTATGTTACTATACTTGGTCATCATAATTCTGCAGTGCCGATTTATCTATTAGACAGAGTAGGCAACTGCCTAGGGCCTATAAACTGTTTTGGGCCTACGAAGCATGAATTTTTTTATTTATTATTACTTACTAGAACCTGGCCGCGTTCACAAGCAAAATTCAATGTTTTAAAGTTTTAATTATTTAGCAATGTTAATTCCGCATCTGATCGGGAGGAGCCCTAATTACTTATTCTTAATCTGTATCCTGGAAACACATTTACGTAAAACGCTGTAGGTGCACGGCAACGGGAACAGTAATTTTAATTATGACTGGTGGCATGTAAACTTTCAAAAAAAAACAAAAAAAAAATGAAGCAACAAATTGTCTAGGGCCTACGAAAATCTTAATTCGGCACTGTAATTCTGACGTATGCCATCGTCACGGACGCTCATGAGTCCGCTACGTTTTTGTAGAGATTTAGGCTATTGTGCATTAAAACACATCCTCGGTCATTAAGAGAGAGCGATGCTTCAAGATTCAACTGCTTTATTTGTGTATGTAAAATTGTACTTCGTGTGAAAACTTCTGTCAGAAGAGTACTCTGTAAAGTCTCCGTCAGCTATTAAAACAGAAGGCGGACTTTCGGCACGCATGTCTTTGAAGAACTTGAAAGCAAATTAAACGAATGGTATTTTCTTCTCTGCCTGCAGCTACCCGCTTGTGGAGAGTATTCTCAACAAAGAGACAATACTGATGAACTGAACTATCATCGATCGAGTCCGTAGAACTGTACCGACGAATATTATTTAACACGTAGGTGCTGTACCGACGAATATCGCCAACCTTTTTTTTTAAACACATTTGACTTTATAAACGAGATTAACAATCATGCAATCATGCAATCATGCTGCGCAGTGAACTGTTAAGCCACTTACGATTGGTTGTCTCTGCGGAAAAAGGAAATCGATCCTCCTTGATCTAAAAAGTGCAGAATTAAAATCCAGAATTCGACTATCATATAAGAGTTAGAGAACCTCTTCGCTCCCTCAGAATCATAACCAGTGCGAGGTGCAAACTATAATGTCATAATCTCATTTCTTCAAGGGGTAATCAAATCGACTTAAAAAACAATGTTGAAGCCATGAGCTGTGTGGTATATCAGGGTTTGAAAATTCCTCCTCCCTACCACGGGAGCTTTTACGTACAATTAACTTCTGAATTTCAAATAAGAAAATACACCTTTATGCAAATCGTTAGAAAACTGATGTCGCCCTCACTCAACAAAAGTCCTCTTGTGGTTATTCTAACCGATAAATTTTGACAAATTGGGGAATTCTAGAACGACCATAGGCAGTTCCTTCACTACCGAATCGAAATTAATATGAAAAAAATAGCAAAAACTTCTACTTTTACCCCGAGTTTTTAATTGAAGTTAGGATGAATTTCAAAGCTAATTTATTTTTATTTAATCAGTCTAAGCTTACAACAAAATTGAAGACTAATCTCATTTCGTGATAGCAGATTAGATTCCAGAGTAACTTGTGCAATCGAATATTTTCTTTGACTGCCAACCAAAATGAGGAAATAAATTCAAAGAAGACTTATTCTTAACTTTTTTTTTTTTTTACCAAGAATTGAAAGTTGAATGATGCAGGATGAGGGGGGAAGGAGGAGGTGTTGAGAAGCTACCTGTTTATGTGTTTCTTGATTAGGTAATTTTTGAAAAATAAAATAGCATAAAATAAACCAGATTTCTTCTGTGTTAGTCTGAATGTTTTACAAAATTCAACGTTAATACAGACAATATTAGTTTTCCATTGATGTTCCTAACCGAACTTGGTGTTGTTTGAAATTCAGAAGTAGGTGCGACGTTAAAGCCTCCTTCTCCCTAACTCGATTTCGTAGTCTAATGCAGAAGGAAGTCGAAACGAGGATCTTCACTGAAGAAATAAAAATACATATAATAGGTCTTTTATGCGGCGTTAGCCGTATCAACAGCTGATAATATGTACACTTTTCAAAAAAAAATTTAGTTCGATCATGAAAACTGATCATTCAGAAACTTGAACCAGGATGGAAGGTAATCCCCCTCTCCCGAATCAAGTGAACATCTACGTTTGTAGATGAACTTTCTATTTTAAAACGGGTTTTGCTTCATTAACGATGATTCCATTTTTCGATTATTAAAATTTTCTTTTTAAAATAAATATATTTCGGGCCAGACATTGTCCTATGAAGTTGCCACGTTATTCCACCCCTCGCCTAGAATTTTGAAGTAACCGAGTTAAGGGTGTAGCAGTTAGGGGGCTTTCATCCCCCGATCAAGTCGGTCTGTTGGAAAAAGTTGAAAAAATGATGTTCGAGTTAGAAATATCCGATTCGAGAAGAGCATGAAAGACTCATGTTTGCCAATTTTTACGACTCAAATCTTCCAAACAGCCTCAAATCTTTTTTCGATCGTTCCGCTGGTAAAATTTAGAAACCTTCAGTTGGGAAATACCGCTGCTCTTCCCTCCCAATCCGATTCGTGACATTTCTTCCCTCTAAAAATAGGTGTTGAATGCCAGACCAGAATAGGTCGATCCAGGAAAGTAAAAATTCGTTTGTGTATTGGCAAAAGAAAAACAATAAAAGGTTGTGACTTTTTGGATTTTCCAAACTTTTGATCTATCTACTGAAATTTCCCAACTCCGGCGGAGGCTTGAAAGGGCAAGCTGCCCCCCTTATTTTCGTCCGTGATAGTGTATTTTGATCGGAATAAAATTCGTTCTCGACATTCCAAGTAGCAGCCTCTCTAACTGTTCATTTTTCACATCCTATAGTATCATTAATACTACTTTCTAATTCCTCATTTAAATACGCACAGGTCTAATTCTTGAAGAAACGAAGATAAAAAGGAATTTAGATGGTTCACTAAAATGGTCAGGCTCATCTCTCCTCCCCTTCGCCCGAGAAAATGTTTGTTCTCCTTAGTAGAACGAAAAAAATCTTATGTTGGCACCGTTGCCCGCCCTCCGCCAAAGTTCTCTCTCTAAAAAAAAAAACGATCACAAATATTCTTTGACTCCTGGACACAAGAGGCAGGTTACCAAAGTCTGCTTAAGGCGCTTAACGTTTAGACGATATAGGTACTGTATAAATCAAATTTAGTTGCATAAATTTCTAATATGTTCTTATATTTTCAGGAATGAAGAATTGGAAAATGCTGCAGTTATTGATGCTGACGGAGAAAATGGTGTTGAATTTATCTTGGGCTGGATAGCATGGAACTGAAAGTATCTCACATAAAAAACCCTTTTCCTCTGAGAAACGTAAACTCTCCAGTATTTCAAGCTAAAGTTTCTTTTATCCGAGGAAAAATTTCATTAGGTTTTTTATTTTACCAGTTTGTTTTGAAGGAACTGAGTCAGTGTGAAAGTCGGGAGGGAGGAGGGCTGAATGTAATCTGCAGATATAATTTTATTCTTTTACTTTCTGTACCTCCGGAGGTTCCAAGAACGAGTCGGTGGGAAAATCATCATAATATACAGCTCAGATAGTCCCAAGGGTGTCTTTTTTGCTGTGGTGATTTTTGCTGATATTCCTTGGAGAACGATTCCAGCTACCTGTTGGTTGCTGGCTGAAAGTTCGACATTGATGGTTTCGGCAACGCGATCCAGTGTAAAATTTTCATCCTTCGGCTATCTCAATGTGGAGGGTCTTCTGGGCGTCTTGAAGGTACTTTTGATTTTATTCTTTCCCATGGAGAGCCTAGGAATGAGCCTTTGGGGAAGAAAATTCGTAACATATGCCACTGCTCAGACGATCGCGGGGTGTCTTTTTTACTGAGGTGATTTTTGCTGATATTCTTTGGAGAACGATTCCAGCTACCTCTTGGTTGCTGGCTGAAAGTTCAAAATAGGGTAATAATTTCGCTCTTCGGCTGTTTCAGTATGTAAAGCGTGTTACAGTTTTTTAATTTGTCTGTGGTAGTATCCCAGGGTGTCTTTTTATAGTGGTGAGTTTTGATAGGTACCCCAGAATCATGTATGCACATTATTTGTATTTTTTATTTATTCTGATCACCGTGACACCGAATGAGGTCGGTCTCTTTTAATGAGGTAAAATTTATCAGCGATCATTTTATTTTATGATTGGAATAATTGAAAATAGGCTTCATCATATTATGGTTTTTGGCTGAAAAGTGAAATTATGTATCTAGAACTTTCAGTTTCATGTGTTTCCATTTTCATTGAAAAGTGCGATTTTCCTTGTGTTCGGTTCGCGTTCCCTCTGGGTGTCTTAAGTATTTTTTAAATCGAATTTTGTTCGCGTGTTCGCGATTGTGCCGGTTTCGCGTTCGCCTTTGATCGTAAGTTAGACCCTTTCCGCATCGTTTTTGTCAATTTCGCGTAGGTATTTGAAGCGCTCCGGTCGGTGAGTTTTTCCAATTTTATAATATTAACAGCGATTCAATATTCAGAAAACCGGAGGCATGACGTGTTACGATTAGTGAAATTTGTTTGAAAGTGTGAAGATTTTGTTTTTGTGAATGTTTCCGTTTACGTTTAAATTATGTGAAGAATGTGATTTACAATTTCCGTTGAACGTGTTGAAAGGTGTTCAGTGAATGTTCACGTTTAAGTTTCTTGAATAACCTACTTGAAGACTATGATTCCATATTTCTCCGTAGTGATCCTACTAGTAAGTAGATTTTTTGATAATTGCATAGATTATGAATATTCATAAAATGGCGATTGTCTAATGTTTTATTTCAGCTATGTGTGATCAGTTATGGTGATTATCTACATGAGCAGTTTATAGAAGTGTTTGTGCAAATAATCACCATAATTGTGCTCCGGTTCTGATATCCGTGAATATCAGGCAAATTTTTCTATAGTTGGTGCAAAGAAATTGGTGCGTAGAAAATTCATGTAGTTCTGAATCCCCTGAGCAGATTTTATGCTCGCCAGTCTTTGCTACCCTAGCCAGTTGCGGACAGTAGCACTAGAAGAAGGAATTTTCGCTGAGGAGAGATAGAGGCTTTTGGAACTCAGAATAGAAATGATCGACATTCAGCCGCAGAGTTGAGAACTTGCCTCGTTTGGGTAATCAAATAAATCACTCTTTTTAGAAATATACCTATAGGCGATAGTCTAATTCTCCGGATTTCACGAGATTAAGGAAGTCTAATCCCGTTGCACCAGTATAGTCCGATCCAGTCACACCATTTTTGATAACTTGAGGCATAAGGACTATATCAAGGCGAAGGGTGATTGTTGTGATGGGGACAGTGGATCAAATTTTTTCAGCTGGGAGGTCTTCTATTTTTTTGAGATTTTCCCACTGATACGAATCATGAAAAAAAGAAAAACGTCTCGAAAAAACGCCTGTTTCCGAATATTTTCTGATTGAGGGCTACTGATCTGTCAACTAAAACTCCTTCGATACGCCCTTGGGCTTTACTGAAGATATTTCATCAGCGATATTGTTGCAGCGTCTGGAAAGGTTATTTTGAATTCCTGATTTTTGAGTAAAAGTAAGTATTTCGCCATTTGTAAGAACCGATTCATGAAATATGCATATTTGTATTCCTCCATTACTTTCTTTAGAACCTCCCTCTTTTCTATGCTGCAAGTTTCAGATTGAGCTTGGAAGATGTCATGAACGAATTTAGCGGATTTGGAAACAAGATTTTGGTATCTAAGTATCACTTTATATATTTTATGGCATTTTTGAACCTGTCTCCTTTCCTATCAACGAGTGATTTTAGTTTAACCTTAGGATAAATTTGACATGTAAAAAAGTGAGAAATTATTTCAGGGATCAAGAAATGGGTTGAATGGCTTCCTGAAACGCTGAGATGCAAAACACGCTAAGTGCCAAAAACTAAAATTTACAGGGGAGTGATTCTTTGCATCGCACCAGGGCACGGACTTACAAAAGGTGCTCTCTTCAGGGGTTATTCTGAACTCTAACTGTTCATGATAACGACCTTCCGGGTGTGGTTTGGCATGAGGATGTACTATATTTTGCGCAGGAGATCTCGATTTTGACGAGAATGTCACTTAGCATGTTTTGCATTGCAATGCTTCGAATTTGGTATGTACAAAAGAGAAAAAAATTGAATTCGGAGATCGAGAAATGAGTTTAGTGGCTTCCGAACCACAAGAAGTGATGTTTTGCCTTCTATACTCGTATTATATTTTTACTTTGTTTCAGGTTGATTACCTAGAAGAGCTGCTGCAGCTGCTGCCGACTGGCGGCAGGGCTCTCCCGTCGTCACCAACTTCCTGCTCCGCCACTCATACCAAGGCGAAGAAGAAGCGCGTCTGGCTGTGGGGAACCTGAAATTTCCAGGTAGTGCTGGCAGCGCTAACCTCGGTCAGTAGGGGACCCCATGGTGGCCCTCACAGGACAGCGCTCACCGGCAGCGGAAGGCGAAATGGGGGCTTGGGCCGGCCTCAGCGGAAGGCGAAATGGGGGCTTGGGCCGGCCTCAAAGCGTTCCTCCGGCCACTGATACGACACTCGAAAGGGTAGTTTTCGCGGCCGGGGGTGCGGTGTCTGAGGGGCCACTTTGACATGCGTGCGTCGCCATACGTTCTACCACACCACACACACAAAAGAAGAAAAAGTCTGACATTCAAATGTACGTATTTTTAATAACCTTTACAATTACACAATACTAGTGTGGCACGTATGCATGTATTATCACGATTGGCTTAGTCTGCGTTTCTAATATCACTGAAATTACCCTCTCCAATTTTGGAATTATCGCCCTGACTTTATCGCTGATTCAATAGTTTCTATTAGTATACCTACTCCATGATCGAGTCTATTTTTTTCTTGTTTACCAGCGAGTTTGTGTCAATTCGTATCCTTCCGTTTCCTTTCCATCTTTTTGCACTTGCCAAACTCTGCCGTATTAGCGCTGAAAAAAGTTATGTCTTATTGATCAATCGCACGATCCTCAGAGCTGCAGAACAGAAGTTATAAAAGAATCCTCAAAAATCAAAGACCCCGTGCTACTTTTTAGGGTATGTTAGATACATGTGTCGGAACACTAGATGACGTTTTTCTAAGTCATAGTTATTGAAATTTGTGTATTAGATTTTGCTGAGCCAAAGTTAAAGCGCAGCTTTTCAGCCGCTAACGCTCCAACGTGCTTCATTTTTCAACCGACCCCTAAACTTAATGAGCTTATTATTCAGCTAAGCCAAAAGAGCTCCACCGGTAAATAGAGTAGTTTCTAGCAAGGGGGCTGGGGGTGGAAAGCACTCCCTGTTGGCAGGGAGGAGAATGCGCCAACCGCATGCATGCATGTGCAAACTGCAAGCCTGCTTGTCATAAGAGGCGACTAAGGGATCTTGGTGGGAGGGGGTGCTGAACAGAGTATCCGAATGGGATCATGCTCCTTGAACACTTGAACAGCGCATGTGAAAATCTACATACATGGATCAGAAGGAGGAAATCTGTAATAACAGGTAAAGCAGATTCTGAGCCATTGATGCTGCATGGTGTTATTTTAAAGCTGGGTCCAAAGAGCTTCACCAGAATAACTAACTTAATTTTATTTTAGGACATGATAATTATAGGGAAATTATAAAGGTCAGTCTCTGTTATCAGTAAAGGTTAGAGGGGAGGGGTCAGGGTGCAGGGGGCGAGATTAGACCTGAATTTGGAGCGTATCGTGCTCCGCTTGTTTTTCTTCTAATTTTGATATTAACTGCGGGATTTTGATTTGCAGAAATTCGCTCAGCTGGATGCGGAAACAAATCATTCATGTGAGAATTAGTTGGAAAAACGGAAGCTGAAAACGCCGGTTTCCAAATTTGCAATCTACTCAACGCCAGAGGCAAAAATTGAAGATGCATGCTCATCTAATTGCTGAAAGATTACTTACGGTCAGTTGAGATTTTTCTTATTGCTAGGATATTTATTAAATTTAGAGGTATCGCTATTCGTCGCCAACAAGCTGCGATTCTTTTAAAGCAATAATGAATGCGCTTCAGACTGGCGTTTCAAACGTGACTACAATTGAATGGATAATTTTTTTTAGACTTAGGCCACTGTGGAAAAGAGCTCGTTAGTATTATGTCAGTATTATTTTGTGAGAATAGCTCAGTGGCAAAAGTCGCAGAACGAAATGTTTTCTCAGTATATCGAGTCACTGTAAAGAGTGTTGATCTAGATGGCGCCAGATCTTAGGTTTGGTAATGCTCTTGCTGAAAAGTGACAAAATGACTAAGAATGGTTGGTTAGAGATGACTACAGCGTCCATGCATTAGAATTCAGGCTCAGATTTCAGTCTTGCAGTATTTTAGACGTTATAGGTTCCGCAGTCAAGTACGAACCTTCGGTGTATTGTAGGCTGGAGAAGGCCACCAGCGAAGTAGATAATTTTGCATTTAATTGTTTAAGATCAAACGTGATTGCTGGAAAGGTGTGTTTAATATGTACTGTGTGGAAACAGGAAAATTCGTCGCCCGTAATTAGTCGCGGAAAACTCGTAGTGCGTTATTCGTCGTGTGGAATTGTAGCCTACGAAAATTCGTCAACTGAGAAAATTCGTCGAACATGAAATTGGGCGCGTGTGGTTGCTTTATGATACAGTAACTTCGTGGAGAATACTCATTCGGCTACAGGCCCGTAACCAGATTGAATCTTCAAGGGGAGGGGGCAAACTGCAGACCACAGAGGGCAAGATTTTTTCATACATTTTAAATCATTCTAATTGTTATTATTCTCACCCCCTCCCAAGAAAAAAACCACCTTCGAATACTAGCATTGTTGCTAATTAGAAATCAGAAAACTGCAAACATTTTTCTACGTATAACTTTCAAATTTTGCATGAGTGATTTTTTTTTTCTTGAGATCTTTATTTCAAATTACACACTTTTGCACGAAAAATGTTCAAAGAGGAAAATATAATTTCTATATGTATTTTGATGTTTCGAATACAAATATGTTCTTCAAAAATCTTCTACACATCGAGGTTTGGCATTACTGGAAAAAGAGGAAGATTCAGGGAATATTTGATTTAAAAATGAGTACACTTGCATGCGACCGAGAACAGTTACGAGCCTTTGAAAAAAGTATGTAAAATTATACCACGATGTGGGAACTATTCACAGTCATAAGAAATATACCTATAAAATATGAAAAAAAAGTTATGTTCGACCGAAACAAGATTTTTTTCTCATTAAATTTTATTTCCGACTTTTCCTGCTACAAATGACATTAGACGAATTTTCGTTGCTACGAATTACACGAATTTTCGTTAGAGACGAATATCGCGCTACGAGTTTTCCGCAACGAATTACACGCGACAAATTTTCATGGAACCGTGTACTGCGTAGGCTGGCTTCAGCGTAATGCCAGTCTTACTGTAAAATCTTCTCTACTTTCATGATTAGATTCATATTTAAATATTCATTTTTAAGCTATTAATTCTCAATTTTCCATTTGTAGGGGATGCCGATTCACTTTTCCTTGTTCTGTAATCCAGAGCACTTTCGGCTGTCAAGCCATCATCAGTGGAGTATCCTGAAAGCGCTCTGGACTACAAAAGAAGAAAAAGTAAATTGGTACACTCTACAAATGGAATATTGCCAAGTTCACTCACACTCCGAAAAGGACACTAAAGTCTCAACTTAATTTTGTTTTCCAGTTCTTTTTACTTTTTACCTACGAGAATGCTAGATATTAAATTACCTATTATAATTTTTACTCTAGTTCGAGTTGACGTGGGTTAGCAAGGGCCTGGATTTGACAGCGCATGCGGAAAACTACATACTCGGATCCGGAGGAGGAAATTGATGATAACAGGCAGATCAGATTCTGAGCCGTTGATGCTGCATGGTGTTATTTTCCAACTGCGCCGAAAGAACTCTACTGGTATACTTAGAGTAGCTTTCAGTTATGATAATTTTAGCATAATGTTATCGTTTGGCTGGGTGTAATTGCTGACGAGGGAGGAGGGGGGAGAAGCACTCTCTGTTGACGGGAAGCAGTATACGCCAACCGTATGCAAGCATATGCAAACTGCAAGCCTGCGTGTCGTAAGAGGTGACTAAGGGATGTTGATGGGAAGAAGGCCCTACAGTATCCGAGTTCGGTCTGACTCCTTGAACACTTGAAGAGCGCATGTGAAAGACTACATAGATACATGGATAAGGAGGAGGAAATTGGTGATAACAGGCGGATTAGATTCTGAGTGGTTGATGCTACATGGTGTTATTTTCAAGATGGGCCTAAAGAGGTCCACCAGAATAATTTCATTTTATTTTAGAACATAATAATACTGTAGAATAAGGTGGCAGGATGAAATTGTGAAATGTATAAAAAACAAATTATTTCATAGGGTAGCGTTGGACAGGGCAGAATGGACACAGCCGAGATAGGTTTATAGGTACCAGAGAAAGGACCTACATTATTGTATTAAAGCTGAACGTAAATACACAAAAAATATTTTAAGATAATTTCAAGGGTCAGTTCCTGTTGTAAGTAAAGGTTGGAGGGGAGGGGGTCACTGTGTAGGGAGAGAGGGTGAAGATCTGATCTTGAGCTGTTCATGCTCCACTTGGTTTTCTTCTAATTTTGGAATTTTGATTTGCAGAAGCTCGCTCAACTGGATGCGGAAACAACTTGTTTATTAAGAACCAGCTGGAGAAACAGAAGCTGAAGAGATTGATTTATAAATTTCCATTTTGCCGGTGGTCGTTCAACTGGAATCAGTGCCAATGGTATAACACTAACCAACGCCAGAAGCCAAAATTGAAGATGCCTGCTCCGCCAATTGCTGAAAGATTAGTTGCGGTCTGTACAGAGATTTCTCTTATTGCTAGGACATATTTATTAAATTTAGATATATCGCTATTGAGTACTGGTCGGAGGAAAGGCCAGTAGCTTCGGAGTGTGATCTGGGTTCGTGAACAGCGCATCTAAAAAACGACGTACAATAGATCAGGAGGAGGTAATTGGCAAGAAAAGGTAGACAAAACTCGGAGTCGTGCGTGGTGTTGTTTTCAAGCTAGGTCCAAAGAGTTCCACCAGAAAATAATTCATCTTTTGGGATACGATAATTTATTGTAGGATAATTGTAAAATGTTTGGTGTGGAGGACGTGTTGGTGCAGGTAGCGAGGGTAAACATGATTTTGAGCCGATTATGCTCCAGCTGATCTGATGCAGTCAAGGTAAACAACTATTCAGAAGTGGGTTTTTTGTCACATCGGTTTTGTTTTTACTTCAGTTCAAGGTTCCTCTAATTTTAGCATTAAATATAAATCGTGTATTAAATTTACGTTTGATACAGGTGATAGCAATGCTGAGAAACGAGCTTCGTGTGATTAACGCTGTTGTGTTCATGTTCCTGAAAAGTTCTCCAGTGCAAATCAGAAGGCAAGATACTGTAGTGCGTTAATCAAATTCGGTGTGTTCTTATATATGTTTATTAATTTTCACTGTAGTTCCCTAATTCTGTTCTTATCTACCGACGTGGATACATAGGAGCGGCAATTGGGAGATTGGCCCGGCCCTCCCCAGAGGAAAATACTGAAATTGAAAACTTTTCAAAAATAGCAGTCTTACGTAGTCTCAAACTAGCCTGCTAGTCTTCCAGAGTTTCAAGGCATCCTTAGTTC
Source organism: Acanthococcus lagerstroemiae (assembly GCA_031841125.1). NCBI lineage: Eukaryota > Metazoa > Arthropoda > Insecta > Hemiptera > Eriococcidae > Acanthococcus > Acanthococcus lagerstroemiae. Next base: position 82,739 of record JAJSSI010000038.1, on the reverse strand, counting down.
CTGGTCCCGATATACCGACGCGGGGTACCTATCAGTAAAGCGGTAATTTACAAGTAGAGAATCTGACGCTATGTTGCAGAGAATCCGCTTACAAAAGGAACGTGCATCTTCCCTCCTGTCAGAGCGACCTACCAGACGCGAATACATAGGAGGGGCAATGGGGAGATCGGCCCTCGCCAGAGGAAAACACTGAAATTAAAAACTTCTCTGAAAATAGCAGTCTTACTTAGTCTCGACTTAGCCTGCCAGTCTTCGAGAGTTTCAAAAGGTATCCCCAATTCCAAAACTAGTGTGAAAAAATATCTCAAAACTTGTAAGCAAACCTTGAAGAGTCATATCGAGTTTCATTTAAATTTAGCAGGGTGTTACATAAATCTCCAAGAGTCTTACCCTTTCGAACGAGCCTTGAAAATATTGAAGAGGTCGGTAGGGGTCTCAATATGTTTTGGTCTAATCCTAAGATGCTTAATCAAATCTGGAAGAATGGTAAAGAGTCTGGAGCAAATTTGGAAGAGTTATACAATCTTGAAGTGTTTGACCGAATCTTTAAACCGTTTAAAGGAGCGTTAGAGAGAATTTAATACCTTATCTTTGTAGATTTTGATACGATCTTGTAGAGCCAGTGGATTTGGAACAGGAGTACCTATTGTACATTCGTAAACAAATTCGGGAGAGTTAGTTTTACAGAGTCTTGCTTGTGCTGGAAAAAGCATTACGAGTTCTAAAACGTCTTGATCATGCTCTGAAGGATAATAATCAACTCTAGAAGAGTTATTAAGAGTAAGCTGTAAGTGCGTTCTGAACCGGCTTGGCGAGTATTCAAGAAGTTTAATTAAACCTTAAACATTTTAAACTATTCTGACGAGTCTAAGCGATTCTTACTGAATAATGAAGTCTTAGCTAGTCTTAGGAGTTACTTTAGTTTCTAAATACCTGGATGTTACTTGTGATGTGCGCAAAGAAGTTTTCGAGAATGTTCATTCAGTTGATGATAATCCTGCGACTTGAAAAAATTTGAAGTACCCTTTACAAGTCATAGTTGCATAAAGTGTACAAATCTACACAGTTCTTCGTTATCTAAATTTCTATTGTGAGGACAAAAAATGATACAAGTACTCAGGAACTGTTTGGGAGTAGGGGAGTGAAAACTATAAAATGCTTACCTATCGTGAATTGCTCCTCCCAGTATTGCTTCGTGGACCTGCCCTTGTATGGTATGGTATCTATTGATAATTTATTTATACTTACTTTATTACTAATATTTTTAGAATCATACATCTTCGTTTTTGTAACTAATTTATTCCGATTGCAGATAGTACTGAGTTGCCGACCTCGAAAATACGAAAACAGCGACTTGAGATTTCTGCTGGATGCATAAATTCTGATATTCAGAGAATCCACTACTTCAGAGTCTCATCAACGATTGACCCATTAAGATCGAAATTAGGTACGCAGTTGCAAATCGTTGCCGTGTCTTTTAATTTAACTCGTTAACTAAACTATTTTGTGCCAAAGGGCATGTCGTATTTAGAAACTGCTTACTTCATTCGTGGGAAATGGACATTTTTTACTACTTTTTTAAAATTGAATTCAGTTACTTGCTCCTTATTGTTTGAGCTATGCAACCACTTCTGTACGTGGCTCTCATCTCGATCCAGAAGGTGAAGAATGAAGATGAAGGACGGACCCATAAAGAAGTGGTTGCGTATTTGAAAATGCCCATATTAGCTGTACTTGAGTATTAGGAAACACATTTCACCTTGAGTCAAGGAAGGCAATTTTCATTTCATAATTTCAACGGACGTGGAGAGCCATTTCTTCCTACTAACTATTTTTTAATGAAAATTTTCGAGCAAAAAATGAACCTTTCCTTGATTTTATAAACGAGAGTCGATGAAATCATGCTATTATGCAGCGCAGTGAACCGTTGAGCTATGCATTTACTATTAATTATTTTTGTGGAAAAAGGACATTGATCCTCATTGACCCAAAAAGTGCAAATTTCATATTCCGATTCGACTATCCAATAAGAGTCAGAGAACCTCTTCGCTCCCTTATGCAAATCGTTGAAAAACTGATTATCGCTCTCAACGAAAGTCCTCTTGTGATTATTCGAACCGACAGCTTCGACAAATTGGGACAAATCTGAAGCGGTCGTAGTCAATTTCATAACAAGAGTTTGGATTGTTGTGAATGGCGGTAAACTCATTAAATGAATAATATAATATTCCAGTTGTTATTCTTGAAAAGCAGCTCTAAAATTTGGTGCCGGAGTTGATTCCGCTAAGTCCACTGACCACCGAAGCATATGAATTTGCATACCTAGTTCGCCGTAAATACGCTAAGGAAACGGAATTCGGTCAGTGTCGGAAGTTGCATTAGTCATATCATTGAATCTCTTCGCATTTCTCCAAAAGCCATATCTCCCTGGCCTCACGTGTTTTTCATTTTATAGTCAGAGTTACAGTTGGCACCTGGATTTGTGCGACAGTTCGTAACCTCATTCTTGAATAGCCCATTCGTGAGTTAATATTCTATATCTGGTTCCTGACTCAAGTCCCCCCCCCCCCTGGTTATCACTCTTCTGAAAATCAGTTTAATTCGGTGAGTAGTTTCATTTCCTGGTTAATATGAGAGATAATTAGTTGCCATGACTCCTGTGGAAGCCCTTGGTTAAGGATATTCTGCGTTGGAATCGTTCCCGATGTTCCTTTGCATATGTTTTCAACCATATGTACATATATATAGCTGGCTGGCTACGTACGCATTGGATGGTTTTGGCGAATGCGGAATACTGCAGAAGATGCTCCTTTGGCTGACCTCAGTAGCGACTGCTGGTGATTGTCTTGCATGTAGGAAACGGGCAGTGTCAACGTTCCCTCTCTGAGAATATTTGGTCCATTATCTCCAATGTGGTAAATTGGGTAACCTGTCATCCTGTAAAAAAAAAAAAAAGTTTTCAGATATGTTTTCCACTTGCTGAGTTTAACTTTGGTTGCCACGAAAATTTCATTACTTCTATCGCGTCTCGCATTTCTCTCGGGAGCCTTATTCCTTTGGCCCTGCATATTTTTCAGCTTATGATTAAAGATACTGTCAGCACCAGGATATGTGCGACAGTTCGTAACTGTATTTTTGAAACGCCCATTTAGGGTCAGTTTCTGTTGTGAGTAAAGGTTGAAGGGGAAGGGGTCACTGTGCAGGGACCGAGGGTGTAGATCTGATTTTGAGCCGACCGTTTCTTCTAATTTTGGAATTTTTGTTTGCAGAAGTTCGTACAACAGGATTGGAGAAACGAAAGCTGAAGTTTACTAATTTCCGATTTGCCGGTGGTCATTCTACTGACATCAGCGCCAAGGGTTCACTAACCAACGCTAGAAGTGAAACTTGAAGATGCTTGCTCACCTAACTGCTGAAAGATTAGTTACGGTCTGTAGAAGTTTCTCTTATTGCTCGGATATTTATTAAATTTAGATGTATCGCTATTACGTATTGGTGGGAGGAAGGGCCCAGCAGCTTTCGAGTGTGATCTGGGTTCTTATGAACTGCGCATGTAAAAAACGACATGCAATGGATCAGGAGGAGGAAATTGGTAAGAAACTGTGGACCGGACTCGGAGTCGTTGATGCGCCGTGGTATTGTTTTCAAGCTGGGTCCAAGAAGCTCCACCAGATCATAATTTCTATTTTGGGATACGATAATTTATTGTACGATAATTGTAAGTCCTTATCTGTTGGGTGTAAAGTTTGGAGGGGAGGAGGTTGTACTGCAGGTGGCGAGGGTAAATCCGATTTTGAGCCGATCATGCTTCAGCTGATCTGGTGACGTCAAGAAACAACCATTCAGAAGCGGTTTTTTTGCCACATCTGTTTGTTTTTCCTTAAACTAAGTTCCTCTAATTTTAACTTTAAATGTAAATCGTATGCTAAAGTTAGGTTTGTTACAGGTGATAGAAATGCTGAGAAACGAGTTTCGCGTGATTGCTTCTGTTGTATTATGTTCCTGAAAAGTTTTCCAGTGCAAATTGGAAGACAAGATGATGCTGTTCGTAAATCAAATTCGGTTTGTTCTTATGTTTGTATATTAATTTTCGATGTAACTCTCAGAGAATAGCAGTCACACCTGGTCTCAAACTAGCCTGCTAGTCTTCCAGTGTTTCAAGGCTTCCCAAATTCCAAAACTGGTGTGAAAAAATGGCTCACACGTTGTAAACAAGTCTTGAAGAGTCATATCTAGTTTGATTCAAATTTAGAAGGGTCTTAGATGAATCTCCGAGACTCTTAACCTTCTAAACGAAACTTAACATACTGAAAAATTCGTAAAATATCTCAATAAGTTTTGCTCAAATCTTAGAGGGTCATAACAAAGAATCACGAAGAGTTTTAAAGTGTCTGGAGCGAATTTAAAAGAATTATAAAGTCTTAAACAGTCAAGCGAATCTTTAACAGTTTAGAGGAGCATTCGAGAGAATTTAATGCCTTATTTTTGTTGGTCTTGATTCAGTCTTGAACTTAGCCAGTGGATCTGGAACAGGAGCATTGTGAAGTCGTAATCCAATTTGGAAGCGTTAGGTAGTTGTGCAGATGAGTTAGAGCTTGAAAAGGCATCAAAAGTTCTAAAAAGTCTTCATCGTGCTCTGCCGGATAATAATCAAGTCTGGAAGAGTTATTAAGACTCGTATGTGCGTTTTGACCAGATATTGGGCGAGTATTAAACAGGTTTCAAAAAAGCTTATCTGACAAGTTTAAGCGATTCTCACTGAATATTGAAATCTTGGCTAGACTTATGAGTTATACTGAAAATTGTTCATCATAGCTAAAAAACCTGTTATTGCATTTCTCTGCCCCGGGTATCCGATAATAATCGTAAATGTTCTTCGCCCCCACCCCTGACACAAGAGGTAGTTTACAAGACTGACTACAGCGCCAAACGACTAGAGAATTTATTATATATACCTAATCTAATTTAGTCGTATATATTTTTAATCAATTTGTGTATTTTCAGGCATCAAGAATTCGAACAATGCTGCTGTTGGTGATATTGGCGAGAAAACTTATTTTAATTTTTCTCATGGGCAGGAAAACGTGGAATTGGAAGTACCTCTTAAAATTCGATATGTTTCACATCGAAAGAACGTAAATTTATTAATATTTCGAGATCAAAATTTTATTTCATAGACAAAAATTATGTTGGTTGGAGCGTGGGCAGGAGATGACCGTCATGGGAAGGTGCAGCAACGCGATGCAATGTAGAAAGTGCACTCTTCGGTTGCTTCAGCATGTAGGGGCGGTTACTATTCATCTTTATAGGGTCTTTCGGGGAGTCATGTTTTTGGTAGTAATTTACCTGCCCCGGAATCATGTGTGCATGTTACTTTTAGAAGGGTGGTATAATTGAAAATTCCTTTTTGAAATGGGTTTTCATGGGTAATTGGAATTGTGTAGGTCTTTCAATTTCACGTTTTTTTTTTGTTTTTTTTTGTTAAAGAAGTGCGATTGTTTGCGTTTCCTGGGTGTCTGTCTGCCTTCAAGACTTCTTAAATCGAATTTTGTTCGCGTGTTCGCGATTGTGCCGATTTCGCGTTCGCCTTCGATCGTGAAAGTTAGGCCCTTTCCGCGTTGTTTTCGTCTATTTCGCGTAGGGTACCTCAAGCGCTCCGGTCGGTGAGTTTGTTACAAATTTTATAATATTTAACAACGATTTGATGTTCAGAAAAGCTGAGGCACGATGCGTTACGACTAGTGAAATTTTTTTCGATATTGTGAATATCTTGTTTTTGTGAATGTTTCCGTTTACGTTTAAATTATGTGAAGAATGTGATTTACAATTTCTGTTGAACGTGTTGGAAGGTGTTTAGTGAATGTTCACATTTAAGTTTCATGCATTACCTGCTTGACGACTGTGATTTCATATTTCTCCATAGTGATCCTATTAGTAAGTATATATTTATTGATAATTGCATAGGTTATGAATATTCATAAAATGGCGATTGTCTAATGTTTTATTTCAGCTATGTGTGATCAGTTATGGTGATTATTTACGTGAGCACCTTATAGAAGTGTTTGTGCAAATAATCACTATAATTGTGGTCCGGTTCTGATATCCGAGAATATTAGGTAAATTTTTCTATAGTTGGTGCAAAGAAATTGGTGCGTAGAAAATCCATGTAGTTCTGAATCCCCTGAGCAGATTTTATACTCGACAGTCTTTGCTACCCTAGCCAGTTGCGGACAGTAACACTAGAAGAAGGGATTTTGGCTAAGAAGGAATAGAGACTTTTGGGACTCAGAATAGAAATGATTGACACCCAGCAACAGAGTTGAGAACTTGTCCCGTTAGAGTGATCGAATAGATCACTCCCTTTAAGAATGTATAGGCGATGGTCCAATTCTTTGGATTTCTCGAGATTAACGGAGTCTAATCCTTTACACCAATATTTCGATCCAGTCTCACTGTTTTCGGTAACGTGATCAAAATGTAAGACATAAGTACTAAATCAAGGCGAAGGGTGATTGTTGTGATGGGGACAGAGGATCAAATTTTTCCAGCTGGGAAGTCTTCTATTTTTTGCGATTTTCTCTCTGATACGAATCATAAAAAGAAGAAAAACGCCTCGAAAAACTGCCTGTTTTCGAATATTTTCTGTTTGAGGGCTACTGATCTGTCAACTAAAACTCCTTCGATACGCCCCTGGGCTTTACTGGAGATATTTCATCAGCGATATATTTGCAGCGTCTGGAAAGGTTATTTTGAATTCCTGATTTTTGAGTAAAAGTAAGTATTCCGCCATTTGTAATAACCGATTTACAAAATATCATTATATTTTTAATTATGTACTTTCAGTTTTAGTTCTTTTTCTATTCTGACGCACCACTGTTACGAAGCCTGTGTTAATATTAAAAATGAATTCTTCAACAACCGAGAAAATTTTCTATTTTATGCGATGAGTATGTTTCCCGCTGCATATATACATATATATAGCTTCGCGGACGCCATCCAGATCCCCTTTCGAAGAGCGGTGATTTAAAGGGTTCAGCGGCAAGTCGCGATGAGGTGCGTCAGCGCGTATCGCACCGTGTCGTCGGAGGTGGCAGGTGTGCTGGCGCGCTTACCACCTATCAAGCTGAAGGTCGGCGAGATGGCGGAGGTCTACAACGCGCAGAGAAGAAGGCGAGGACGCGACTGGAGGCACGCCGGGCGAACGGGCGAAGCGTGGCATTCAGCTGACCACGCTCCAGAAATGGATGGACAGGCTCGCCCATTCTTCCAAAGGCGAATGGACCAGAGGGCTGATTCGTGACATCGACCTGTGGACGGGTAGGAATCACGGTAATCTAAACTTCCACCTGACCCAGGTCTTGAGCGGTCACGGGTGTTTCGGCACGTACCTGCGTCGGATGGAGATAGCACCGAGCGCGGTGGACACGCTGCACGAGGCCTGGGATCAAGAGCGGCATGTGGCGGTACGTATCGATCCCGGAGATGCTGAGGAGATGAAGCGGATGGAAACAGGTGTCGGCCTTCGTTTCGGCCATCATGCGGAAGAAGATGGAGACTGAGTGGTCGAGAGCTCGCCCGTAGGCAAGGGCTGGAGCTGAGAGTGAAGAGGCAGCGCATCTTGCTGTGGTAGACCTGAATTCTAGGCGAGCGCTCAGGGAGTGTGGACCTCGGTCAGTAGGGAACCCCATGGTGGCCCTGGCAGGATGCGCGCACCGTTCCGGCTCGGAGAAATGGGGGCTCGGGCCCGGCCCCAAAGCGTTCCCCCGGCCAGTGATGTGATGCTCGATAGGATAGTTTCCAGGACCGGGGGTGCGGTGTCATAGGGGCCACTTTGGCATGCGTGCATCGCCATACGTCCCACCATACCGTACATATATAGCTGGTGACATTCTCTTCGGATGGTTCCGGCAAATGCACAATACACTGCAAGAGATCCCCCTTTGGCTGACCTCAATAGAGGCTGCTGGTGAGTGTATTTCATGTAGGAATTGGTCATGGTCTATATTTCTTTCCAGAGAATATCCGGTTCATTATCTCCAGTCTCCGCTGGAGTAGGTAACCTGTCATCCTGGAAAAAAGTTTCCAGTTATGTTTACTAGTCGCTGAGTTTAGCTTCTTCGGACTCAACGATGTCTTCTAGTACTGCAATGGTTTTCTTTCTCTCTCGGCCGCTCAATTCTTCCACCTTTTTGGGAAAGTTCGGAGAGTCATGCTTCCTTCAACACCCTTCAATCTCCTTGTCTTTCTCCGGGAGCTATTTCACTTTTGCCTCGCCTGTTTTCCAGTTTATGGGCAGAAGTACAGGCAGCACCAGGATATGTGCGACAGTTCGTAACTGCATTTTTAAATCACCCATTCGCGAGTATGTAATCTATCTGGTTTCTGACACACTCTGAAAATCATTTTACTTCGGTGATTAGTTTCATTTTGAGGCTAATTGAGGCGTCCTGATGTGAGACAATCAGTAGCCATGACTTCTGTGGAAGCTCTGGGTTCAGAATGTTCTGTGTAGGAATCGTTCCCGATATTCCTTTGAGTACGTTTCCAGCCGCATATAGCTGGCCACATACGCATTGGATGGTTTCGGCAAACGCGGAATACTGCAGGAGATCCTCCTTTGGCTAACCTTAGAAGTGATTGCTGGTGACTGTCTTTCATGTTGGAAACGGACATAGTCGATATTTCCTTCCTCCCTGAGAGAATGTGGTCGATTATCTCCAGCTGTTGGAGTAGGTAACCTGTCATTCTAAGAAAAACGTTTTCAGATATGTTTTCCAGTTGATGAGTTTAACTTTAGTTTCATTATGTATATCGCGTCTCGCCTTTTTCTTCGAAGCCGTATTTCTTTTGCCTTGCGTATTTTCACGAAAGCGGGCACGCCGGGCGAAGCGTGGCACTCAGCTGATCACGCTTCAAAAATGGAAGGACAGGCTCGCCCATTCTTCCGAAGGCGAATGGACCCGAGGGCTGATTCGTGAGCATGACCTGTGGACGGGTAGGAAGCACGGGAGTCTGAACTTCCACGGACCTAGTTGTTGAGCGGACGGGGGTTTCGGCACGTACCTGCATCGGATGGGGATAGCACGGAGCGCCGAGTGCACGCACTGCAGAAGAAAAGTGAAAAATACTCCATGGCGCACGCTATTCGAGTGCGACGCCTAGGAGCTGGAGAGGGGCGGGGCGGTACCGATCGAACCCGGAGGTGGCGTGATCGACCGTCTTGCGCCGGATACCCTGGTCTCGGAGATGATGAGGAGTCGAAGCTGTTGGAATCAGGTGTCGGATTTCGTTCCGGTCATCATGCGGAAGAAGATGGCGGCAGAGGGCTGACGGATGAGGTGGAGTTGCTGCTGCTGCTGCTGCGGCGGCGGATCCCGTTTGGCGGAGCTCGCCCGTAGTGCAAGGGCTGGAGCAGACAAAGTCTCACGTGATGGGTGAGCGAATGAGCGCAGAAGAGACAGCTCGTCCGGCCGTGGGGGACCTGAATTCCAAATGAGCGCTCAGGGAGCGCGGACCTCGTTCATTAGGGAACCACATGGTGGCCCTGGCAGAACACGCACTCCGTTCCGGCACGGGGACATGGGGACTCGGGTCCGGCCCCAAAGCGTTACCCTCGGCACTGATGCGATGTCCGAAAGGGTAATTTCCGGTGCCGGGGGTGCGGTGTCATAGGGGCCACTTTGGCATACGTGCATCCACACAACAAGAGTACACTAACCAACGGCAGAACCAAAAATTGTGGATCCATGCGCTCCAGTTGCTGAAAGATTAGTTGCGGTTAGTAAAAATTTCTCTTATTGCTAGGATATTTATTTAATTTAGATGTATCGCTATTGGGTATTGGTGGGAGGAAGGGCCTAGTAGGTTCCGAGTGTCATCTGGGTTCTTGAACAGCGCATGTAAAAAGCGACATACAATAGATCAGGAAGAGAAAATTGTTAAGAAAAGGTAGACGAAACTCAGAGTCGTTTATGCTGCGTGGTGTTGTTTTCAAGCTGGGTCCAAGAACCTCCACCAGAACATAATTTCTATCTTGGGATACGATAATTTATTGTACGATAATTGTAAGTCCTTTTCTGTTTGGTGTAAAGTTTGGAGGGGAGGAGGTTGTACTGCAGGTAGCGAGGGTAAATCCGATTTTGTGCCGATCATGCTTCAGCTGATCTGGTGAAGTCCAGAAACAACCATTCAGAAGTGGTTGTTTTTGCCACATCTGTTCCCCCCCCCCCCATAACTCAAAGTTCCTTTAATTTTAACTTTAAATATAAATCGTATACTAAAGTTACGTTTGTTACAGGTGATAGAAATACTGAGAAACGAGTTTCGCGTGATTGCTTCTGTTGTATTCATGTTCCTGAAAAGTTTTCCAGCGCAAATTGGAAGACAAGATGATGCTGTTCGTAAGTCAAATTCGGTTTGTTCTTATGTTTGTATATTAATTTCCGAAATAACTCTCAGAGAATAGCATTGCATCCGAGTGTTTCCACTCAACTGGAACATTGCCTGATTGTATTATTTTGTTTAAAAAAGTTGTAAGAGCAAAAACCAGTTTTGGTCCCCCGTGTTTCACCATTTCATTTGTAATTCCATCGCTCCCTGGGACTTTGTTTGGTTTCAAATTTTTGATTATTGTTTCTATTTCTGGAGTGGGAAATGGAGGGAAGTAGGATTTTGAGTATTGGGGCTCCGTGGGTTGAACGTTATTTTGGGTGCTTTGGAGATGGTCTAAATTATAGAGATTTTCGTAAAATTTTGTTGCTATTTGATTTATGCCTTCACGATCATACACTTTCTCACTTTCGTGATTCAGTATATGAGTCGTTAGTTGTGTGCCTAAACTAGGTTTCTTATTTGTTTTTTAAATATTTTTCGAGTTTCCCAGAGCGTCTCTAATGATGGTCTCTCTCCTGTTGTTCTCTCTATCTCTTTGAGAAGCTCGGATCGCCTTGTATACCATGTTGAGCTCCACCTTTTCATTTGTTGTTTTGTGTTTTTTGTTCAAAAGTTTTTGCCGGGTTTTGTGTAGACTATTGAGATAGGATTGCTCTTTGGTCGTATGGGGCTGAGAGGGGACATCTCCGGATGTTGTTTCTCCCTTATTTAGTGCGATCTTTACAGCCTCGTATAGTTTTGTATAAAATTTCTCTATATTGTTGTAGCCTTGAGTGGGGGTTTCGTCCGAGAAGATTTCTATAAGTGGGTCCAGTAGTTTTGATAAAATTTTTTGGTATAAAAGTGGGTTGGTGATCTCCTTGAAATTAAAATTGTTTTGAGAATTTATAAAATTTTTGGATGGTTGGTTGAGGTTAAAAACTGCGTAAACTAACCTGTGGTCGGTTACAAACCCAAATTTTTTGTCAATTCCAAAATTACTAATATTGTTTTCATTTTTTGGTGCTATGATATAGTCGATCTGTGATTTAAATTCTTGGTTAGGGCTGACCCAAGTCCACCTATTCCCTTCTCTTTTTTTTAAAGAAGCCGTTTATAATTTTGAGGTTCATTTCGTAACAAAAGTCGATAAGTTTCAAGCCTCTTGTGTTCCTTTAGAGAGAATTTAATGTCTTATTTTTGTAGGTTTTTATTCGGTCTTGAGCAGCCAGTGGAACTGGAATAGGCGCATTGTAAAGTCATAAACAAATTCGGGAGAGTTAGTTTTACAGACTCTTACACGAGTTGGAAAAAACATGAAGAGTTCTAAAAAGTCTTGATCATCCTCTGAAGGATAATAATCTAGTCTGAAAGAGTTTAAGAGACGTAAGTGCGTTTTGAACAGGCTTGGCGAGTATTAAACAAGTTTCAAAAAACCTTAAACATTTAAAATTAATCGGACAAGTCTACGCGATTCTTACTGAATATTGAAATCTTAGCTAGTCTTACGAGTTACTCTAGTGTCTTCTTTGAGAGAAAAAATTGGGTGTTATTGTAATGTACGTAAAGAAGTTTTTCAAAATGTTCACCCAGTTGATGATAATCCAGCCATTTGAAAAAAATCTGATTTGTTTTTAGATTAGGAAAATGAAGGTTATGAAACTGGAAGCTGCCCCTTTTTATCGTTCGGTCTGTTTCATCCCCTATGCTATTCCAACAAAAAATTCTTTTTGCAATGAGCAAATTGTTCATGGCTTCTTTGTCAGTGTGTTCCCTGAATTCTTTTTTATAGACATGTCTTTACACGGAGTGGGTATTAAGTTCCAGATTAGAATAGTCAAGCTTTAAGTTGATGAGAGGGATTTGTGATAATAACCACTCATCACAACATACTGACAAGGACCGACTCGTTTGGCTCAATCTTCGCTTAATAGTGCCTATTGTACCACCTGGTTCCACATTTAAATGTTAATAGTCTTAAACCTTTACACACCTTTCTCAATTAGATAAAAAGGAAGGAAAGAAAGAGAAGAAGAAACCAAAAAATAATTGAAAAACCAAAGGAACCGAAAAGAAAAATAGTAGCCTACATTGTTGTTCAACAATTCAAAAAAATTCATTCTGAATTGGTGAATTTCTAATGAGCTTGTGTACTTTCAGGAATGGGGCTGTCAACGGTGAAGTTCGCGGAAAAAGTGGAAGTTCGTGAAGAAAGTGGTGCAATTTGTTTCTTGGAATGGAAAAATTTGAAACTGAAAGTACCTGAGTTATCCTCGTACAATCCGTACATAGAAAGGGGGTGAGTTCTACAGTATTTTTATTCAGTGCTGTATTTCCCTGGACTCAATAACCAGACCGTGGCTTGCGAAAATTTTTTCGAAAATGTTGATGATGATAATAATCAACGCAAGTTATTTTATTTTATTTTTAAAACCTAGGAGCGGTAAAAAAATGTCTGGTCAGGTGCGACTCAGTCCCTTAATCCATCTCTATTTATATTAAAAATTTGGAAAACTTATAACCCGTTACAAGTTTTGCAGAGCTGGGTAAATTTAATATTTCAAGAAAGTTCTTGAATGTAATGTGCATAGTACGAGTATGACTGCTTGTTAATACAGGAATTTAGTTTTGTTCTCCCGTTGTATTTATTTATCTTGCTAAATAACAAACAGGGTACAAATTATCGTAATTATTATTTTCGAGATCCGAGTATTTAGGGCAATTATTGCTAAATACCCACAAAGTTATATTGATTATGTTCTTTTCGAATTTTGAGTCTTGGGAAATGTATCAACTTCATGAAAATAGTAACAGCTACGAGGGGGTAGTCACGGGTGGACAAGCTTACAGGGGCAGTTATTTCTGGTCATCCTTTGGGGATCTCCATCCCCCAGGTGGACGCATCTGGCTGCTAATGCAAGCGCAGCCGGTGGCCAGTCCCAAGTGGATGATTTCAGGCATTAGAACTATTTAAAAATGTCCATTCTGGCTGATTCTGGATAGCACGCGTTGCTTAGTGTTATGTTGGCTTAATCCGGGTCGTCCTTTTTCGATTTTTTATACTCGTTCGGGCACACAGTACCATCCTTGCTAAATGGCTGCAAAGAAAATTATTGATCTGTTTTTAGTCAGTTTTAGGGCGGAAATTGTTGAGACTGACATATGGGCGAGGTGGGGACCGGCCGATTTTCAGTTTCATCCTCGTGTTGGTATTTGGTGCCGTTCATCGCCGAATTACCAGCAAGAGTAGCTCTAGTGTTGTTTATCATTTTATTTTCGAAATTTCGTTTTTGGGAAATCTTTCAACTTCATGAGAATAGTAACAGCTACGAAGGGGTAGTCCAGGGTGGACAAGTTTACAGGGGCAATTATTTCTGGTCATCCTTTGGGGATCTCGATCTCCCAAGTGGACGCATCTGGCTGCTAATGCAAGTGCAGCCGGTGGCCAGTCTCAAGTGGGTGATTTGAGCTATAAGCACTCTGTAGAAATGTCCATTTTGGCTGGGTCTGGATAGTATGCGTTGCTTAGTGTTATTTTGGCCTAATCCGGGTCGTCCTGTTTCGATTCTTTATACTCGTTCTGGTGCACAGTACCATCCTTGCTTAATGGCTGAAATGAGTATTAATCATTTGTTTCTAGTCAGTTTTGATGAAGAATATGTTGAGACTATCAAATGGGCGAGGTAGGGGCCGGCCGATTTTCAGTTTCTTTCTCGTGTTGGTATTTGGTGCCATCCGTTGTAGAATTACCAGCAAGAGTAGCTCTAGTGTTGTTTATCATATGACTTTCGAAATTTGGTTTTTGGGAAATCTTTCAACATCATGAGAATAGTAACAGCTAAGAGGGGGTAGTCACAGGTGGACAAGTTTACAGGGGCAATTATTTCTGGTCATCCTTTGGGGATCTCGATCCCCCAAGTGGACGCATCTGGCTGCTAATGCAAGTGCAGCCGGTGGCCAGTCTCAAGTGGGTGATTTGAGCTATAAGCACTCTGTAGAAATGTCCATTTTGGCTGTTTCTGGATAGCATGCGTTGCTTAGTGTTATTTTGGGCTAATCCGGGTCGTCATTTTATGATTTTCCATACTCGTTCTGGTACTCAGTACCATCCTTGCTAAATGGCTGCAGAGAGTATTAATGATCTATTTTTAGTCAGTTTTGGTGCAGAACATGTTGAGACTGTCATGTGGGCGAGGTGGGGACCGGCCGATTCTCAGTTTCTAGCTCGTGTTAGTATTTGGTGCCAATCCTTTGCCGAATTACCAGCAAGAGTAGCTCTAGTGTTGTTTATCATATTATTTTCGAAATTTAGTTTTTGGGAAATCTTCCAACTTCATGAGAATAGTAACAGCTACGAGGGGATAGTCACGGGTGGACTACTTTACAGGTCCAATTATTCCTAGTCATCCCTTGAGGGTCTCCATCCCCCAGGTGGACCGATCTAGCTGCTAATGCACGTGCAGCGGTCGGCCCTTTCCGAGTGGGTGATTTCATCAATAAGCACTCTTCGAAAATGTCCATTTTGGTTCTTTCTGCATAGCATCTGTTTCTGATTTTTACATTGGCCTAATCATGACCGTCCATTTTTCACTCTTATATCGCGTGTTGGGATGTAGTGCCTGCCTTAATGATTGCCGGCCTGAGTATCAATGCTCTATTTTCAGCCGGTTTTGGTGTGGAACATGTTGGTAACCTAATTTTCAGCTCGTGTTTGTATTTCGAGCCATCTGCTAAATACTGGCAGGAGTAACCATTTTCGGCTTCTTGGCCAGTTTTGGTGTTGCACATGTTGATGAGATTTTCATGTAGGCAAATTGGGCGTCGTACGCATTTCAGTTTCATGCTCGTGTTGGTATTTTGGTGCCATCCTGGCTAAATACCACCAAGAGTATATCGTTTATCATGTTATTTTCGAATTGTAGTTTTTGGGAAATGTTTCAATATCCTGAGAATAGTCACATCAACAAGGTGGCAGTCATGGGTGGAGAACTTTGCCGGGACCATATTTCTGGTCATCCTTTGCAGATCCCCATCCCCCAGGTGGACGCATCTGGCTGCTATTGCACGTGCAGCCTTAGGCCAGTCCCGATGGACCATTTCAGCAACGAGCACTCTATAGAAATATCCATTTTGGCTTTTTCTAGCATGTGTTACTATGTTACAAGTTTGCCTAATCAGAGCCGTCTCATGTGTGTATCTATGTTTGCCTTTTCGTTGGTTTTGGTTTAGCTCTAGTTTGTGAGACGTTCATTTAGGCCTTCATAAATGCACATTACTTCAGATCTTTACCTGGTGTACCCTTCTCACTTTTTTAAAATGTAAGTAATCCCTGGTGGTGGATATCATTCTGCTTTAGACTACAGAGTAAACTTGTTCTATTGTACAATGTCATCAATGGAACAAGTGTATTGAAACATATTTCTTTTTATGAACATTAATTATTCACCAAGAAATTGTATTTTCAGAAGGTACTTTCAGTGTCAAATACTTCCGCTTTAGTTTCGTGACGTATTCTTCCGTGATTTTCGTTGTTTTCGACTCGCGGTCCCTCTGTGATACTCTCTAATTTTTAAAGTAAATTAATAAGAAAGTGCGTTTTTTCGCGGTGTTGTGTGACCTCTCGTTCGCGGATAATTTTTTCAACTAGG
The DNA here is from genome assembly GCA_031841125.1 of Acanthococcus lagerstroemiae. Lineage (NCBI taxonomy): Eukaryota > Metazoa > Arthropoda > Insecta > Hemiptera > Eriococcidae > Acanthococcus > Acanthococcus lagerstroemiae. The sequence goes on along the minus strand of JAJSSI010000038.1, from coordinate 66,720 downwards.
CCCTTTCCGTATCGGTTTTTTCGAGTTCGCGTAGGTACACCTCAAGTGCTCCTGTGGGTGAGTTAATTCCAGTTTATGGTGCTATCAGCAATTCAAGTTTTCTCATTTGTATCTCTATTTTTTAAGCTTTCCATACCGTTCGCGATCCCTTGAATTTGCTGATGTAGATAGATGGTGTTGGGTAGATATAAGTTGATACTATACTGGCGTGCAAGGAATTGATGATATATGAATGTAGCTGAATGCGTTATAAAATCGTGTATTAGGTAAACAAGAATGTGTTTACTGGTGATGTGGTGATTATAGTTTGGTTCGTGTTTACATATTTATGTTCATGTTTATGTGTTTATGTGATTTGTGGAAAAGTGCAGTTCAATTCATTTTCATTCTGATTTATAGTTTTCTTAGTGATCATTCGGTCAGTCGTGTTATTTCATCAACTTACTCAGAAAAGGTGAGTAAATTATATCTATCTATCTATTATTACGTTCGTTATAGTGATTATCATATAGGTCTCTATTTTTTTCTATAAATTATGCATGTTTAAATTTCAGCGGTACAACTTCTTGTAGTGATTTTTTGCACGAACACGGCGTAAACGTGTTCATGTAAATAACGTCGCTGACGTACTAATGCCTTGTAAGTACAAAAGCCAAACGTTACAGGAGAAACAAAGAACGTATCAAAAATTTCATTAACGGTAAACTGAAGAGGTTTTTATATTGTCCTGCAGGAGAGCTCATGGATTTTTCCGACTTACAAGGTTTCTAGAGCCCTCGGTTTCTCGATTTTTCCCCCGAAAGGAAACCCCGCCTCCCGCAAACCCCAAAAAAAAAGATTTTCTGTGAAAATTTTTATTTACAGGGTATTAGTATGTCAGTAACAATAATCACTACAATGTGGTTCGGTTCTGAAATCCGTGAATTTCAGGCACTAAGAGGAGATTCAAAAAGTAATACCTATCTGTTTATATTCGAATAAGCCAAAGAACCATTATTCCAAGTGGCACTGCCCCCCCGATTTTGAAAAAGTAAACGACTGACCATACTGATATAGGGATACTCCTTTTTGTGGGCGCAACCAGAAATTTTTTTCTTAGGGGCTATGATTTCAAGAAAAAACTTGGGCAGGGTGATAGCTCGATGTGGTACCTATCTGTGTTTATGAGCTGTAAATTTGTGCGAACCTGCGACGCAGTATAACCGCATCAGACCATCGGCATCAATTTTTTTTTATTCAAAATTGATTTTCGAAAAATTTCGAAAAAAATATTTTCGAGGGGAGGGAGGTATAGCCCGCAGTATTCTCCTTGGTTGCGCCCTTGCTCCTCTTCTTGCGGACTCACAGCAGTTACCTCCACGATTGGTGATGTCTGGGTACTGACTGAAAATTTTCTTACAGGGGAAAACTAATTTTGAAAGCCCTGGGTTACCAACATGCATTCAGAATCGGTTTTTTAACGTAAGGACGTTTCCAGTTTGCTGAATTCTGCTATAGGAGGGTTTGCACATCTGCTTGTTTCTCTGATCCCGTGATTGTGAGAATTACTGATCTGGATCATGTTATCGTGGGAAGGAAGTGCTAATTTAGTAAAATGCCTAAAATACTTTTTTTTTTTTTTTTTCAATAAGCAAAAAAAAATGTCTGCACACAGATGATTTAATGTTCGGATTCACGTTGTTTTGCCAGTGCTACTATTAGGGACTTTGTTCCAGTTTGTTATATAGGGTTGGGTTATTATTGAATCTTGTAGCGTGAGGATTGGTGTGAAGATTTGAAAAGTACCTTGTAAGTTTATAGTCCTTGAATAGTTAGTGTTGTTTTAGTTGATTGTATTGATTGTTTGTGTTTTCGTTGTATTTATATGACGTGATTTATAATTTTTTGTTGGTTTTTGAGGCGTGATTTGTTGAGTTGAAGCAGACTACCTACCTCAAGATATTCTAATGGTAAGTAGATGATATACATACTTACTGATAATTATAAGTTACTTAACAGTTAATAAATGATCACTATGATGTTTGGTGAACCAATTTCAGGAGTAAAACCGTTGAATAGTTTTCTTTTATTGAGCAAAGAGAGGGGCCCACTAGTACATATAGTAGATATATATATTTTCTTATAACTACCTATTTGCATCGCCCCTTTTGGCAGATCCAGGGGCATTAGAAATATGGTATCTACCCCGTTTGGCCAACATGTTGACGCTAAATTCAAAATTATACACAACTCTGCGCTTTATTACTGGTACCTACAATGTAAAATTCATATTTTGTTTTTACATTACGCAAGAAAGATATCTGTGAAGATGCCAGTGTTTTTTAAATTTTTAAATTTGTTCTGTGCGTTGTATTTCGGTAATTTTCAAAGTGTAATTTTGCGATTCTCAGTGCGTAATTTTTGCGGTTTTCAGTGTGTAATTTTTGCGGTTTCTAGTGCGTAATTTCTCGATTCTCAGTGCGTAATTTTTGCGATTTTCAGTGCGGGTTTTTGTAATTTTTGTGCGTATTTTTTGGACATAATTTTTGATTTTGCATCGCGTTCGCGTAGGTTCTTGAAGCGTTCCAGTCCGTAAGTTTGTTCCAATTTGTTATATGGGGTTGGGTTATTATTGAATCTTGTCGCGTGAGGATTGGTGTGAAAATTTGAAAAGTACCTTGTACGTTTATAGTTCTTGAATAGTTAGTGTTGTTAAAGTTGAGTGTATTGATTGTTTGTGTTTTCGTTGTATTTTTGTGACGTGATTTATATTTTTTTGTTGGTTTTTATGGCGTGATTTGTTGAGTTGAAACAGACTACCTACCTCAAGATATTCTAATGGTAAGTAGATGATATACTTACTTACTGATAAATTAAAAGTTACTAAACAGTTAATAAATGATCACTACGATGTTTGGTGAACCAATTTCAGGTGTAAAACCAGTGAATAGTCTTCTTTTATGGAGCAAGGAGAGGGGCCCAATAGTACGTAAAGTATATGTATTTTCTTATAAATACCTATTTGCATTGCCCCTTTTGGCGGATCCAGGGGCATTAGAAATATGGTATCCACCCCGTTTGGCCAACATGATGACGTTAAATTCAAAATTATACACCTCTGCCCTTTATTACTGGTACCTACAATGTAAAATTCATATTTTGTTTTTACATTACGCAAGAAAAATATCTGTGAAGAAGGCGGAAGACTTCGTCATTGAGAAGATGGAAGACTTCTTCGAGGAGACTGAAGACTGTGCCTGGGACAAAGGAAGACATTATTGAGAAGAAGGGAGACTTTTTTCAGAAGATGGAAGAAAAGAATTTGTCAAGACAATGGAAGAAGAATCCGCCAAGAAAATGGAAGAATTTATCAAGAAGACAGAAGATGGAAGTTTATATTGTCGAGAAGATGGAAGAATTTGTTGTCGAGAAGATGGAAGTTTTCATTGTCGAGAGGATGGATGACTTCGTTGTTAAGAAGATGGAAGAATTTGTCAGGAGGATGGACGAATTCAGAATTTGTCAGGAGGATTGATAAATTCGTCAAGAAGATGACAGAATTTGTCGGGAAGATGGAGGAATTCAACGAGAAGAAGGGAAAAAATTTGTTGAGAAAGTGGAGGACTTCATCAGAAAGAAGATGGATGAATTTGTCGTCGAGAAGATGGAAGTGTCTGTCATCAAGAAGATGAAAAACTTAATGTCGAGAAGATGGAAGACTTCGTCAAGGAAGTGGAAGGCTTTGCTGTGGAGAAGATGGAAGAATTCGTCAAGTGAATGGAAGTCTCTGCCGTTGGGAAGATGCAGGAATTCATCATCAAGAACATGGATGACTTCATTGTCGAGATTATGGAAGACTGCGTTGTTAAGAAGATGGAAGACTTCGCCCTTGAGAAGGTGGAATATTTCGTTGAGAATCGCCATGGAGACGATGGAAGACTTTGTCAAGACGGATTAATTCCTGCAGAGGGGAGATTTCGTGAAGCTGGAGAAATTCAAAGAAATGAGAGTAAGTTTTGACATTAAATACTATAGTGTAATCAAGAGACTAAAGAAATGGTAGAAAATCTCAAATGACTGTGAAGATTATAAACTTCTTTCCATTATGAATTGCCCCTTCCAGGCTTGTTCCTTTGACCTGTCTCGGTTTCATATGTGGCATATGTATTGCTCATTATATATTTAGACCTACAGCTGCGTTCATATTATAACAGAATTATCTCAATTGCAGGTGATACTGAGTTATCAGTCTCGAAGATCGCCAAGATACCAGTACAACGATTTGAGACCTTCGTAAGATATGTACAGTTTGGCCACTTTGACTCTGGAATTTTCATTGAAGACTTGTAATTTGGTATGCATTGACAAATGGTTACTATGTCTCTCAGCTTAACTCGTTAATTAAGCTGAGTATAGTGCAAGGAGACATCCTTTAGTTGTATACAGTATTACCTCATTTCATTCGCAGGAGGGAACAATTTTTTTTAATTTTATTTTTTATTATTATTCTGAGAAAAAGAAAACAGTGGAAGTTCAGAAGTCAAGTTTTAAGTTAATGAGAGTGATTCGTGATAATAACCACTAATCTCAACATACTGACAAGGACCGACTCGTTTGGCTCAATCTTCGCTTAATAGTGCCTATTGTACCACCTGATGGTTCCACATTTAAATGTTAATAGTCTTAAACCTTTACACACCTTTCTCAATTAGATAAAAAGGAAGGAAAGAAAGAGAAGGAGAAACAGAAAAATAATTGAAAAACCAAAATAATAGCCTACATTGTTGTTCAACAATTCAAAAATATTCAGTCTGACTTGGTGAATTTCTAATGAGCTTGTGTACTTTCAGGAATGGGGCTGTCAACGTTGAAGTTCGCGGAAAAAGTGGAAGTTCGTGAAGAAAGTGGTGCAATTTGTTTTTTGGAACGGAAAAATTTGAAACTGAAAGTACCTGAGTTATCTTCGTAACAATCCGTACATAGAAAGGGGGTGAGTTCTACAGTATTTTTATTCAGTGCCGTATTTCCCTGGACTCAATAACCAGACCGTGGCTTGCGAAAATTTTTTCGAAAATGTTGATAATGATGAAGATAATAATAAACGCAAGTAATTTTATTTTAATTCTAAAATATAGGAGCGGTAAAAAAATTTCTGGTCAGGTACGACTCAGTCCCTTAATCCATCACTATTTATATTAAAAATTTGGAAAACTTATTACCCGTTACAAGTTTTGCAGAGCTGGGTAAATTTAATATTTCAAGAAAGTTCTTGAATGTAATGTGCATAGTATGACTCCTTGAAAATATAATAATTTAGATTTATCCTCGAGTTTGTATTTATTTTTCTTGCTAAATAACAAACAGGGTACAAATTATCATAATTATTATTTTCGAGATCCGAGTATTTAGGGCAATTGTTGCTAAATACCCACAAGGTTATATTGAATATGTTCTTTTCGAATTTTGATTCTTGGGAAATGTATCAACTTTATGAGAATAGTAACAACCACGAGGACGTCGACAAGGGTGGACCAATTTACAGGGGTAATTATTACTGGTCCTCATCCTATGGGGATCTCCATCCCCCAGGTGGACGCATCTGGCTGCTAACGCAAGTGCAGCAGGTGGGCAGTCTCAAGTGGATGATTTAAGCCATTAGCACTATTTAAAAATGCCCATTCTGGCTGTTTCTGGATAGCATGCGTTGCGTAGTGTTATGTTGGCCTAATCCGGGTCGTCCTTTTTCGATTTTCTATACTCGTTCTGGTACACAGTTCCATCCTTGCTAAATGACTGCAGAGAGTATTAATGATCGGATTTTAGTCAGTTTTGGTGAAGAATATGTTGAGACTGTCATATGGGCGAGGTGGGGGCCGGCCGATTTTCAGTTTCTTTCTCGTGTTGGTATTTGGTGCCATCCATTGCCGAATTACCAGCAAGAGTAGCTGTAGTGTTGTTTATCATATTATTTTAGAAATTTCGTTTTTGGGAAATCTTTCAACTTCATGAGAATAGTAACAGCTACGAGGGGGTAGTCACGGGTGGACAAGTTTACAGGGGCAATTATTTCTGGTCATCCTTTGGGGATCTCGATCCCCCAAGTGGACGCATCTGGCTGCTAATGCAAGTGCAGCCGGTGGCCTGTCTCAAGTGGGTGATTTGAGCTATAAGCACTCTTTAAAAATGTCCATTCTGGCTGTTTCTGGATAGCATGCGTTGCGTAGTGTTTTTTTGGCCTAATCCGGATCGTTCTTTTTCGATTTTCTATACTCGTTCTGGTACACAGTTCCATCCTTGCTAAATGACTGCAGAGAGTATTAATGATCTGATTTTAGTCAGTTTTGGTGCAATTGGATGATAGCGAGGGCGCCGATTCAGTTCTCTCGTGTTGGTATTTGGTGCCATTCTTTGCCGAATTACAAGCAAGAGTAGCTCTAGTGTTGTTTATCATATTATTTTCGAAATTTGGTTTCTGGGAAATCTTTCAACTTCATGAGAATAGTAACAGCTACGAGGGGGTAGTCACGGGTGGACAAGTTTACAGGGGCCATTATTTCTGGTCATCCTTTGGGGATCTCGATCCCCCAAGTGGACGCATCTGGCTGCTAATGCAAGTGCAGCCGGTGGCCAGTCTCAAGTGGGTGATTTGAGCTATAAGCACTCTGTAGATATGTCCATTTTGGCTGTTTCTGGATAGCATGCGTTGCTAAGTGTTATTTTGGCCTAATCTGGGTCGTTCATTTTCGATTTTCTATACTCGTTCTGGTACACAGTTCCATCCCTGCTAAATGGCTTCCGAGAGTATTAATGATCTGATTTTAGTCAGTTTTGATGCGGATCATTTTGAGACTGTCATATGGGCGAGGTGGGGCGCCGATTTAGTTTTCTCTCGTTTCGTTTTGGTGCCATCTTTGTCCGAATTACAAGCATATAGCTTAGGTTGTTTTCATATTATTTTCGAAATTTGGTTTTGGAATCTCAACTTCAGGAATATAACAGCTTCGAGCGTGTAGTCAGTTGTGGACAGTTTACAGGGCACAAATTTCGGTCTTTGGGATCGATCCAATTGAACATTGGTTTGGGAAATTTCAACGTGCAGACCGTGGCTACAAGTGGGTATTCACGGGTTACATTTAAGGAATTCCATTTTGGCATTTTCTGGTGATCTGCGTCCAGTGGTATTTGGCCTAATGCATCAGTCCGTTCTTTCTAATGGTTTGGACAAGTCACCTCTGTAAATGCCTTCGAGGTTTAATGATTACTTTAGTCGTTTTGTGTGTATTTTGGCTAATCATGGGTCGATTGTGGTTCATCGCGTTCTGTTATCTTTCTCTGCTATATAGTGCTCAGTCCAATTAACTGATTTAGTCAGTTTGGTGTTTATGATAGTATTGAAATTTCGGTTTGTGGCGAACTTTCAACTCATGAATGTAACCTTCGAGTGGGTAGTCACGGTGGACAAGTTACGAGCAATTATCAGGTTTTGGATCTCATCCCCAAGTTTCGCATCTGGCTGCTAATGCAGTGCACGTGCCGTTCAATGGGTATTTACGCTGTAGCAAATGATCTATTTTATCATTTTGTGCGACATTGAGCTGATGGCGAGTGGGCCGCCATTCAGTTCTTCTTTGGTATTGGTGCCTCTTTGCCAATACAACAATACTCTAGTGTTTAATATATTCGAATTGGTTTGAATCTTCAACTTCATAATAGTAACACACGAGGTATCACGTGGACATTACAGGCATTATTCTGTCACCTTGGATTCGTCCCATGAGCATCGGTGCTATGCATGCAGCGTGCCATCCAAGTGTGATTAGCTATAACCTCTGTAATCATTGCTTCGTAGCACTGCAGTATTGCTATCGTCGTCTTGTTTCACTCTTTAAAAATGTCCATTCTGGCTGTTTCTGGATAGCATGCGTTGCGTAGTGTTTTTTTGGCCTAATCCGGATCGTTCTTTTTCGATTTTCTATACGCGTTCTGGTACACAGTTCCATCCTTGCTAAATGACTGCAGAGAGTATAAATGATCTGATTTTAGTCAGTTTTGGTGCGGAACATGTTGAGGCATTGATATGGGCGAGGTGGGGGCCGGCCGATTTTCAGTTTCATCCTCGTGTTGGTATTTGGTGCCGTTCATCGCCCAATTACCAGCAAGAGTAGCTCTAGTGTTGTTTATCATATTATTTTCGAAATTTGGTTTCTGGGAAATCTTTCAACTTCATGAGAATAGTAACAGCTACGAGGGGGTAGTCACGGGTGGACAAGTTTACAGGGGCCATTATTTCTGGTCATCCTTTGGGGATCTCGATCCCCCAAGTGGACGCATCTGGCTGCTAATGCAAGTGCAGCCGGTGGCCAGTCTCAAGTGGGTGATTTGAGCTATAAGCACTCTGTAGATATGTCCATTTTGGCTGTTTCTGGATAGCATGCGTTGCTAAGTGTTATTTTGCTAATTGGTCGTTCATTTCGATTTCTATACTCGTTTGGTACACATTCCATCCTGCTAATGCTTCCGAGAGTATTAATATCTGATTTAGTCAGTTTTGATGCGGATATTTGAACTGTCATATGGCGAGGTGGGGCCGGCCGATTTTCAGTTTCTTTCTCGTGTGGTATTGGTGCATCCTTTGCGAATTACAAGCAATGTAGCTCTAGGTTGTTTATCATATTATTTCGAATTTGTTTCTGGAAATCTTTCACTTCATGAGAATAGTAACACTACGAGAGTAGTCACGGGTGGACAAGTTTACAGGTCCAATTATTCCTAGTCATCCCTTGAGGGTCTCCATCCCCCAGGTGGACCGATCTAGCTGCTAATGCACGTGCAGCGGTCGGCCCTTTCCGAGTGGGTGATTTCATCAATAAGCACTCTTCGAAAATGTCCATTTTGGTTCTTTCTGCATAGCATCTGTTTCTGATTTTTACATTGGCCTAATCATGACCGTCCATTTTTCACTCTTATATCGCGTGTTGGGATGTAGTGCCTGCCTTAATGATTGCCGGCCTGAGTATCAATGCTCTATTTTCAGCCGGTTTTGGTGTGGAACATGTTGGTAACCTAATTTTCAGCTCGTGTTTGTATTTCGAGCCATCTGCTAAATACTGGCAGGAGTAACCATTTTCGGCTTCTTGGCCAGTTTTGGTGTTGCACATGTTGATGAGATTTTCATGTAGGCAAATTGGGCGTCGTACGCATTTCAGTTTCATGCTCGTGTTGGTATTTTGGTGCCATCCTGGCTAAATACCACCAAGAGTATATCGTTTATCATGTTATTTTCGAATTGTAGTTTTTGGGAAATGTTTCAATATCCTGAGAATAGTCACATCAACAAGGTGGCAGTCATGGGTGGAGAACTTTGCCGGGACCATATTTCTGGTCATCCTTTGCAGATCCCCATCCCCCAGGTGGACGCATCTGGCTGCTATTGCACGTGCAGCCTTAGGCCAGTCCCGATGGACCATTTCAGCAACGAGCACTCTATAGAAATATCCATTTTGGCTTTTTCTAGCATGTGTTACTATGTTACAAGTTTGCCTAATCAGAGCCGTCTCATGTGTGTATCTATGTTTGCCTTTTCGTTGGTTTTGGTTTAGCTCTAGTTTGTGAGACGTTCATTTAGGCCTTCATAAATGCACATTACTTCAGATCTTTACCTGGTGTACCCTTCTCACTTTTTTAAAATGTAAGTAATCCCTGGTGGTGGATATCATTCTGCTTTAGACTACAGAGTAAACTTGTTCTATTGTACAATGTAATCAATGGAACACGTGTATTGAAACATATTTCTTTTTATGAACATTAATTATTCACCAAGAAATTGTATTTTCAGAAGGTACTTTCAGTGTCAAATACTTCCGCTTTAGTTTCGTGACGTATTCTTCCGTGATTTTCGTTGTTTTCGACTCGCGGTCCCTCTGTGATACTCTCTAATTTTTAAAGTAAATTAATAAGAAAGTGCGTTTTTTCGCGGTGTTGTGTGACCTCTCGTTCGCGGATAATTTTTTCAACTAGGCCCTTTCCGTATCGGTTTTTTCGAGTTCGCGTAGGTACACCTCAAGTGCTCCTGTGGGTGAGTTAATTCCAGTTTATGGTGCTATCAGCAATTCAAGTTTTCTCATTTGTATCTCTATTTTTTAAGCTTTCCATACCGTTCGCGATCCCTTGAATTTGCTGATGTAGATAGATGGTGTTGGGTAGATATAAGTTGATACTATACTGGCGTGCAAGGAATTGATGATATATGAATGTAGCTGAATGCGTTATAAAATCGTGTATTAGGTAAACAAGAATGTGTTTACTGGTGATGTGGTGATTATAGTTTGGTTCGTGTTTACATATTTATGTTCATGTTTATGTGTTTATGTGATTTGTGGAAAAGTGCAGTTCAATTCATTTTCATTCTGATTTATAGTTTTCTTAGTGATCATTCGGTCAGTCGTGTTATTTCATCAACTTACTCAGAAAAGGTGAGTAAATTATATCTATCTATCTATTATTACGTTCGTTATAGTGATTATCATATAGGTCTCTATTTTTTTCTATAAATTATGCATGTTTAACATTTCAGCGGTACAACTTCTTGTAGTGATTTTTTGCACGAACACGGCGTAAACGTGTTCATGTAAATAACGTCGCTGACGTACTAATGCCTTGTAAGTACAAAAAGCCAAACGTTACAGGAGAAACAAAGAACGTATCAAAAATTTCATTAACGGTAAACTGAAGAGGTTTTTATATTGTCCTGCAGGAGAGCTCATGGATTTTTCCGACTTACAAGGTTTCTAGAGCCCTCGGTTTCTCGATTTTTCCCCCGAAAGGAAACCCCGCCTCCCGCAAACCCCAAAAAAAAAGATTTTCTGTGAAAATTTTTATTTACAGGGTATTAGTATGTCAGTAACAATAATCACTACAATGTGGTTCGGTTCTGAAATCCGTGAATTTCAGGCACTAAGAGGAGATTCAAAAAGTAATACCTATCTGTTTATATTCGAATAAGCCAAAGAACCATTATTCCAAGTGGCACTGCCCCCCCGATTTTGAAAAAGTAAACGACTGACCATACTGATATAGGGATACTCCTTTTTGTGGGCGCAACCAGAAATTTTTTTCTTAGGGGCTATGATTTCAAGAAAAAACTTGGGCAGGGTGATAGCTCAATGTGGTACCTATCTGTGTTTATGAGCTGTAAATTTGTGCGAACCTGCGACGCAGTATAACCGCATCAGACCATCGGCATCAATTTTTTTTTATTCAAAATTGATTTTCGAAAAATTTCGAAAAAAAATTTTTCGAGGGGAGGGAGGTATAGCCAGCAGTATTCTCCTTGGTTGCGCCCTTGCTCCTCTTCTTGCGGACTCACAGCAGTTACCTCCACGATTGGTGATGTCTGGGTACTGACTGAAAATTTTCTTACAGGGAAAAACTAATTTTGAATGCCCTGGGTTACCAAAATGCATTCAGAATCGGTTTTTTAACGTAAGGACGTTTCCAGTTTGCTGAATTCTGCTATAGGAGGGTTTGCACATCTGCTTGTTTCTCTGATCGCGTGATTGTGAGAATTACTGATCTGGATCATGTTATCGTGGGAAGGAAGTGCTAATTTAGTAAAATGCCTAAAATACTTTTTTTTTTTTTCAATAAGCAAAAGAAATGTCTGCACACAGATGATTTATGTTCGGATTCACGTTGTTTTGCCAGTGCTACTATTAGGGACCCCGTTAACCGAAGCAACGCTCGCCCATCATTAACCCGGAATCCGGGTGTGCCATGGCCGGACCGCGCCTCTTTATCACACCCCCCCCCCTCCCCGTACCTTCTCGTCTTGCTGCGTGTGGTAATGCAGGCAGTCCAGGATTCGGGCTGGAATTGAATTAAGTGACCAGCAAACCCGAAAAAATACAGCCTAATTGGACTATGTGTCAACTGAAATTGAAAAACAATAAAAGATTTACAACAGATATTTTTAAAGAAACCTCAAAATTAGAAAAATTTGGTAAAATTATAATACTTAAACCTAATTTGATATCAAGTGTTTTTAACCAACTCGAATACGAAAATTCAGTCCGATTTGTGGAAAATTGCTATCCTTCCAGGTATTAAATTTCAATCAAATAAATTTATTCCTATAGTAAAAATTATTTTATGAATTTTTTTTAATATTATTATTTCTATTAGATATTTAGGAACAAAAATTATAGAATTCCCTTTTAATTTAATTAATTTAATTTTAATTATTATATTTTTCTTAATAATTAATTTAATAAATTTAATTAACAAATTTAAAATTTCTTTTTTAAATTAATAAAAAATTATTTTGAAAATAATTTAAAACAAATTATTTAAAACTAAAAACTATAACCTAAATTAATTAAATTTTTATAAAAAAACTAAATAAATCCTTTCCTACTAAATTTAATTATTAAAATTTAAAAGATAAAATCCAACCTAATTTACATCGGTTTAAACTCAAATCATGTAAATATTATAATAAGTCAAACAGACTTAAAAATTCATATTTCTATTATAAAAATTTATTTACTTCTTCAACTGCTTCTTTCATGATTAATATATGATTTCATAAGTTTGTGTTATATGGGTTACATCCAGAGTTCTTAACTTTCATTATTTCATTAATTCGTCGGAATATATTTTGCTTAAATGATAAGTAGCTCAAAAAGTCGGTTCTGCTTTCGCTGCTGCTAAAGCTTTTTTACTTTTTCTTCTCTAAGAAATCTCAATTTTTTCCAGTGTAAGTCTTCTACTACTATCTTAATCTATTTATGCTGTATAATTACTACAACTTTTGCTTGTTTAGTATCCTGAATATAGTGTTAACTAGTTCCACAAACAGTTCTGCGAAATATATTATTCGTGTGACGACAAGAGGTCCTGCGGTTTCAGCCTTCGAGGCGCCTTAGTTCCAGGCCAGTGTCCAAGAGCTCCAGTCCAGTACCAGCGGGGGTTTGACATGTCGACGCAGTTTCAACGTGTGCCGCTTAGCGTGCTCCGAGATCACCTCGTCGATCCATCGAATATCAAGATCGTCGTGGAGCTTGTTATTTCCTGGTATGCGTTTTGTTTGATAACTCTGGCCCGACTGATGCGGTTGAATTTAGTTTAATCTGCCTGATGTCTGCTACGGTGCCAGATACGGCTGGTTTTTCGCTTCTCTGGAATCAATTTTTCTGAGGCTTACATCTCTTTGCTAGCAGCTTCGCTCAAAGAATCAATGATGAAGAGCTGAGTCTGATTATCTAGTTTCATTTTTGGTTTTAGTTCTATGAGACCGCGAAGTTTCTATCTGAATAGGTCCCACTTTGTATGTTTGTTGGTGAGAGTTGACTTCTTTCTTTTACTCTTAATGACCGTTGAACCCAGAGTCATTAGCAGTGAGAAGAGGTTGGATGATAGATCCCATAAGCTTTCTACTAATAAAAAATCTAGATCAGGTATCTTTTTTTGATCAGTAGGCCAGTGTCTGGCTGCGAGGGGACTGGTATTCGCAGGAGCAGATGTTTACAGTTTTGAGATCTGTTCTCTTGAGCCCAGTCAAACGTGTGTGCCTCCTGTCGGTGTGTTTAGCGTTGAAGTTTCCCATGACAATAAAGTGAAGCCCAAGCTGCTGAAAGGTGTCGATGAAGCCTTTCTCTTCGCTTTAGGGTCGTAGTGAGCAATAAGCGGCGACTATGTGAAACTCGGCTCCACTGAGTTTTACACTGGACTGCAAGGTTTCCCATGACAAGAAAGTGAAGCCCAAGCTGGTGAAAGGTGTCGATGAAGCCTTTTTCTTCGCTTTAGGGTGGTGGTGAGCAATAACAATAAGCGGCGACTATATGAAACTCGGCTGCACTGAGTCTTACACTGGACTGCGAGAAGTTTGCGCGTATTTCCTTTTGTTGGAAATGCTGAATATAACTCAAATATACGAATTCAGCCTGATTAGTCAGTTTGGAAGAAGGAGTAGAGTTATGACACAAATTTTGGAACACATCCCAACATTCGAAAATTCAAAATACTTTACAAAAGTGAAAATTAAAAATAAGTCAATATTTGGAATCTTTAATTAACTCTGTTACGTACGCGCGTACTCCCCGTCTGAAAAGTATTGCCTCTCAGGCAATTTAAAAATTTCCTGAACAGGTAATTGTTTGGTAACTTAGTAGTGCTGTGTTCTGATTGGTCGAAGCGGTCGAAGAATTGCCAGCTTAAATACTTTTTAATACCCGAATTAGTAACTTTTGTCAATGCCATTTTTTTGCCGCATTTTTGCAGACGGGTCTTTTTACTCAGGCGAGTGAATGCTTCAAGAATCAAGATCTCACTATCACTAGAAGCATATATTCGAGCGCTGCGTAACAAAATAGCAAAACCGGGTCTCGCATTTCGGCCGCCGCGAGGGTGGTTTTGTTACCTAGGATTAAGTCCGTTGCTAGCCTGTATTTAACTAGCTGGAAAACCAAGGGTAGTCGAGCGAACTTCGGCAAGTGTGACTGTGACTATGACAAGACCTACTTCGGCCGCTTGCGTCTCTTGCTTTCTCCACAATCCTGTCGGTGTTCTTGCTGGAAGTCAGCAAATCCGACTCCTTGCTCGGCGTGCGTAGTGGAAGCCAGCACCCCGATTCCTTCCCTCGACATGCTTACAGGAAACTTGTATCTCCGAATCTCATCCCCTTGTCGCGATCGTACTAGGGAGTAACCGCGTCTCGACTGTGCTTCGCTTGTGTAGTGGTAGTGCGCCAATCGGGGAGCCATTCGCGGTCCTCCTCTGGACATACTCTCTCCGTCGTCCGTTCTTACTGTCCCTCTATTTTGACAATTTGTTCGAATTTTCAAGACAAATGAACTTCAACGATCTTGGGTATATTTGATTTTTTGGACCCAAATCAGGACTGAGTCAAAATATGGTGCAATATTTTTGTAACCAGCGACTCATAAATCCACGATTTCGATAATTTCGTCGATTTTCTAAGGTCGTATTCATTTTACTCTTTTTTCTAAATTAATAATTGGATTTTGGAATCCGGTTTGCGGGTTGGATAAAGAATGTACTGGGATATTCATAATGAACGGCAGGAAAACGCTCGATTTCGATATTGTTTGATTTTTCAAGCCAAATCAAGTTTGCCCATTTGCGTATTTCCTCGTGTCCCGAGTCAAACTTCAACTTCTGTGAGAGACCTCAATAAATATAAACTTTTTTTAAGAATAATTTTAGGTTTCTTATGTAAGATAATAAGGGTTAGTTTCCATTGGTTGTAATGGTTGGAGAGGAGGGGATCACGGTGCAGGAAGCGAAGATGTAGACCTGATTTTGAGCCGGTCATGCTCCATTAATTTGGTTTTCTTCTAATTTTGGAATTTTGATTTGCAGAAGCTCGCTCAACTGGATGCGGAAACAACTTACTTATGTGAGTACCAGCTGGAGAAACGGAAGCTGAAGGCGGCGGTCTACAAATTCCCAATTTTCCGGCGGTCGTTCACCTGGAGTCAGTGCCATGGGTACACTAAGCAACACCAGAAGCGAAAATTGAAGAGCCATGCTCAGCCAATTGCTAAAAGGTTAGTTGCGGTCTGTAGAGATTTCTCTTATTACTAGGATATTTATTAAATTTAAATGTATTGCTATAAGGCTTTTCCAGTGCCCCGTCTTGCATACTTATTCGCCTCTCCTGTTATCAAGTTGGTAGTGTGAGGCGCGGATTTAGAAAGAGAAGAGGGGTGGGGTACAGTAGCGGCGGTGACCATCGTAGCATGTAATGTACGTACAATTCATCATTTTTATTCCTTTTTTCCCCTATTATTGCGTTTAAAGAAATTTAACTAAGGAGGGCCATGTGCTCCATGCCCCCCCCCCTTGGATCTGCCACTGATAATAACCATGAGCGCCCGCAGAATTTTTTGATGAGGTAGCAAGAGAAAATGCTGACGACCATAATTTAACTCTGATTTTTGTATTTGAATTGAGATTAGTGAATAGTTAGGGCTACTTACTCAATTTTTCGAGACGAATTCGAATCCGTTGTCAAATTTGAGCTAGAATCATTTTTTCTCCATTTATTATACATCATGCCTTTTTTGGGGTGAAGAATTTTTCGGAGAGCTTCGGCGTCGGCGCTGATGCTAATTACTCAATTTTTCGAGACGAATTCGAATCCGTTGCCAAATTTGAGCTAGACTCATTTTTTGACCCATTTCGATCACATTTTCGAGCCTATCTCGGGAAGGGAACGTCACCGTCAAATTTGCACACTGAATACGAACTTCGTGGGTCCGGTACACGAGACCAGGGGGATCGTGACTTTGTGGGTCCGGTACACCAGACCACGGGGGGGGGGAGATGACTTCGTGGGTCTAGTACACGAGATCACGAGGGTCGTGACTTTGTGGCCCATTTCGACCACATTTTCGAATTTATCTCGGGAACGAAGCGTTACCGCCAAATTTGAACGCTGAATTCGAACTCAGCGTAAACAATTGAGTAAAAAAATTGTCTTTAATAGAACATTTTTTATTTTTTCAAATTTTTCCAATTTCTCCATGGGTACTACATATGTATACATTACGTCTGTTTTGGGGCGAAAAATGTTTCGGAGAACTTTGGATTCGGTGCTAGTGCTAATTACTCAATTTTTCGAAGCGAATTCGAATCCGTTGTCAAATTTGAGCTAGACTCACTTTTTGACCCATTTCGACTACATTTTCAAATTTATTTCGGGAACGAAGCGTTACCGCCAAATTTGAACACCGAATTCGAACTCAGCGTGAAAAATTGAGTTAAGAACAGTCTTTAGTTCAAAATTTTTGATTTTTCAAATTTTGAAAATTTTTCCATTCTATTATACATTATATCTTTTTTGGGGCGAAACAATTTTCGAAAAGCTTCGGCGTCGGCACTGGTGCTAATTACTCAATTTTTCGAGACGAATTCGAATCCGTGTTCATTGTTCATGGCCGCCCGCAGAATTTTTTGGTGGGTAGCAAGAGAAAATGCTGACGACCATAATTTAACCCTGATTTTTGTAATTGAATTAAGATTAGTGAATAGTTACATGGGCATGGGTCACTGGCTGATAACTGAAAAAACGAACATGCGCAATCCCTATATGTTGACGAATGTTAATAAACGTATTATTGAACGATTTAATTACCTAAATCACAAATATCCCTAATGATGCACAAAAAAAAAATTTTTAAGTTTATGAGGTAAGGGTCGCTACCTCCGCTACCCTCTGCGGGCGCCCATGATGATAACAGAATTTGATGTGCGAAATGGGCTCGATAATTGAAAACGCCGGAGATCAGAATTCTTTGAGAAAGTGTGAATTCTTTCGGCAATGCAAACGTTGCTGAATTGCATTTCCGAAAGTGTAATCCAAAAATTGAATCGTTATGTAATGAATCGATGATCATAGGGATAAGACCATGGGGAAAGATCGAAAAACGAAAATTTTGAATTATACAGAGAACAGAGAAGACAGACGAGGTATCATAAAAGGTACGACACGAAAGACGAAACTGAAAACTCACTCGTACGACCATAATATGGCGAAATTATGATTATGTCCTTATCATACGCTACCAACTTGATAACAGGACAGGCGAATAAGTATGCAATATGCAGGGCCGTATACAAGGGGGTTAGGGTCTGACCCCCTGAATTTCGTCGTGCGCTTAAAAATTCAGGAAATGCGGATCTCAGAAACATTAGAAAATAAATTTAGTTTAAAATACCCCATATGTTAGGTTATTACCCCCCCCCCCCTCGCCATATTCCTGGATACGGCACTGGTGCGAGAACTGGAAAAGCCCTATTGGTTGCCAACAAGTTGCGATTGTTTAAAGCAATGAATGTGCGTATGCGGCGTTATATTCATGTTTAGGCTGGCGTTTCAAAAGTGACTATCATAGAATAACGGTTATTCATCTTCTTCATTTCTGGGGATAAATTGAACACTAGCCGAAAAATGCAATAAACGTCTATTGCGTAACACGGATTTTGAGTAGTATGGTGTGGTGGGACGTATGGCGATGCACGCATGCCAAAGTGGCCCCTGAGACACCGGAAAAAAATTATTATAAATGAATATTCACTATGGCCATGAGTTTTCAAGAAGTTACAGCTCTTCATGCGAGTAATATTTTGTCAGAATAGCTCAGTGGCAAAAGCATTACGATCAAACGTTTTCTCACTATATCGAGTCACTTGTAAAGGGTGTTGATGTATGGTGGTACTTCAAATCTTAGGTCTGGTAGTGCCTTTGCTGGCAAGTTACAAAGTGACTAAGAATGGCGGATTATAGTGATGCATGCAACTCCAATGCATCCGAATTTAGGCCCAGATTTCAGCCTTATTAGGTTCAGCAGTTGAGTTCGACTCTTCGGTGCGCTGTAGGCTGGCTATCATCTGATCCCGTTTCATCCTTACAAGTAGCATAAGTAAATTATTTTGCTTTCGTTTTTTCTGGATCAAACGCGATTGATTGAAAGATCTACTTGCTGCGTAGGCTGGCTCCAATGTACAGCCAAACTGTACACAGGGCCGGTTTTAAGTACTTTTCCGTCCTGGGTGGCAGTTTTTTTACCACCTTTTTTTACATACCTCCGCAAGTGTTTTTTGTGTCTCATATTTTGCCGCCCTAAGATTTTGATGCTCTGAGCTACTGCCCAGTCAGCACATATGGCGAAACTGGCGCTGTTTTTCATAATAGATATTCAAAAATGCAACAGGTATATTGCATTGTGTCGTGTCTAGCGCTTTTTAGCATGTATACGTGCGCTATTTATGTAGTGCTTGTTCTTTGAACCATGAAGTCGATTTCAATATTGCCGTTGTCGCTGAACAGTAGAAATGATATCTTGTTTGCTGAATTCGAATTATTACATACAATTTTTTCGACTAAGTTCTCCATATTACAGTCGGTTGCGTTATATTTCTTATCGAGTTCGAAGGGATGGTCGTAATTCCTGGAAAGCTGCAGAACCATAGTACCGTAATCCAATGTGCAAAATCTCCGCGTGTGGCGCCTAAAAAGCGTCACAAAATCGTCTCAAGGGCCATTTACTGGCGAAAAGGGGTAGTTCAGTCGTTCTCCACCAGCAAGAAATAGAGTGCGTTTCAGTCGACCGACGCAGGGACAAGAAGTCATGCATGTGTCACAATGTGTAACCGGTTAAATGGTCATTATGTGTAGATTTTTATAATATTTCGTCATATTATGATGTTCATACTCCTACAATTTTTGAATTGTATTACCACTATCGTCATCGTGTCGCTGCCTCTATAAGTTATGCTGGTGCACACATTGCGTTTTTATCGGAGCGATAATTATTATCGTACAGTATGGTTGCAAGATCACGACAAGAAATGCTGACGGAGCACACATTGCGGTGAAAAAAGTCAATAAACGCTTCGTACCGCAAAATCGGTGTGTTATCGGGAGTCTGTAAGCAACTCTATAGTAGTTCAGTTCACAGTTGTCAGTTTCAATTTTTCATGCGTTAATGAAACGGTTTTGCGAGTTTGTGAAGCGATTTTGAACATTGTAATTTATTGGTAACTTTTACGGAGGATAGGGGGAAATTGTACCATGCTGTTCCACTCGCCGAAAGATTTTTGCTCGGCCCCTTGGACCCTGTGTTTTTCCTGGAAATGCATGTACCGAATTTGGCGCCGACGCATTTCTAGCGCCTTAATTTCTGGACGAGATGGATTTTATATTGTAGAGCTGCTTAGAAATTTCTCGATCAAAGCTGGAAGCTAACTTGCGAGTCTTCATGCATTGTACATTGTGCAGGATGTAAGCAAAAATTCAAAATGTATCCAAGATCGATTAAAAACCCATTAATTGATTTTTTCTTCGGTACAAAAACGATAAAAACAAATTGAACTGAAATTCGCATTTAGAACAATTTATTAAGTATAGATACAGTCAGTTTGAGAGAATCATTATTGTGAGTGGAATACTAATCAAAAAACCAATGAGCATATGTAAGTCTGTGGGGCAAGGAAAACACAGGGTCAGGCAGGCAGCCTCTCTCTTTCACACCCGACTGTTTTTTTAATATTAATTTTTGCATAACTGAAAACAGTTATGGAGGTGATGGGAAGAAGGATATTTTAGTCACACTATGCTGTGGTTGAATGAGAATAAAGCATCTAGGAAAGGTTCAGGAGAGGAATTTCGACTCAAAGTGAGATTAAACCGCCAGTAAGCCACAAAGTGCCGAAACCATCATCACATATTGGAACCTTTTTCGTCACAATAGTGTCACAATGACACTTTTCTGAAACTGTGACCATTACATTCTGTTTTCCCATTGGTTGAAATTTTCGCCACATTGAGTAGAAAAAAGCGCCATAATTCTCATGTCGCTTTGTGACGGTTCAAATCAGATTTTGCGCATTGGGAATGATAGTTTGTGAGGAAATTTAAAGGAATTATTATATCGAATGTACATCGCACCTGTATCGTTCAGCCCTTTCCATTATACTGAATTTTGTAAATTGTGTTTGTACACAGAAAACCAGAGCAGTCGGAAGACAATAAACTTAGACTTTTAGTCGAAGTCGCTGTGAATAAGAGCAACTGTGATATCTGACGGAGAGCGAAGACACCAACTCATTGCGCTCGAGTTGACAAAACGTTAATAGATCAGAAGAACAATATGGAATCAAAGGCTTGAAACTGATCTACATACTTGAAAACGAAGGAGGAAATTGGTGACAACTGGCAGATCAGATACTGAGCCGTTGATGCTGCATGGTGTTATTTTTCAGCTGAGCCGAAAGAGCTCCACCACCGGTACCTAGAGTAGCTTTAAGTTATGATAATTTTAGCATAATGTTATCATTTGTCTTGGGGTAATTGCTGGCGTGGAAAGAGGGGTGAGAAGCACTCTCTGTTGGCGGGAAGCAGAACACGCCAACCACATTCAAGCATGTGCAAAGTGCAAGCTTGCGTGTCGTAAGAGGCGTTTAAGGGATGTTGGTGGAAGGAAGGCCCAACAGTATCCGAGTGGGATCTGGCTCTTTGAACACTAGAAGAGCACATGAGACTACGTTGATAGATGAATTAGGAGGAGGAAATTGGTGATAACAGGTGGATCAGTTTCTGAGCCGTTGATGCTGCATGGTGTTATTTTCAAGATGGGCCCAAAGAGGTCCACCAGAATAACTTAATTTTATTCTAGGACATAATAATAAATTGTAGAATAAGGTGGGAAAATGGCATTGTGACATTTATGGGTCTATGAAAATTGACCGCGAGTGACGTCCGATTCTTTTTTGGTAAAGCCTTTAGTGTTACCCAGAAGACACCACGAGGAGGTTAGATCGGCAGGGAAAACGAGGTCTTTGCGATTCGCAGGCATGGTTGGATACTTCGTAATTTATTGTTCTGTGTCTATGATTAATGGTCCTCTTCAAATGATCTAATCGTGGAAGTTGAGTAATAGCTGAATGAGACGCTTCAGATAAACACTGAACCATGTAGTACATTTTTGATGGACCCTGAGTATTATTGACTGCTGCCTGGCGAATTTTATTTTTCAGTTTTTCGGCCTCATCGTTTGCTTTCTTGTACTACTTCATCATTCTCCGTGTGTACTCGACATCGACAGTAATTTTTCTCCCTGCGGTGGTGTACACAAACCCATTGGGTTACCCCATCATCAATAATTATGATAGATCTTTATAAAATAGGAAACCAGCATGCACTAATTTCAAGACATTTTCTTCAGAACAAACAACGCGGGTTATTTGTATTTCAAACTATTTTACCTCTTAATACTGGTAAAGCAGAGGAGATGAATCTATTTAATAATTGTTATTTACCTCTATACTTAATTATTTTACCTCTTCATTTTCATTTTATGCGGTGTAAAGTGATAAATTTCGCCGCGATGAATTTCGTCAGCCTGCGGTCAATTTTCCTTTGCGGTCGATTATCATCTGCGGCCAATTTTCTTGATGTCAATAGTTCGCGGTCAATTTTTCTGCTCCCGACATTTATACAGAACAAATAATGATTTCATAGGGTAACGTTGGACAGGGCAGAATGGACAAAGCTGGGAGAGGCTTGGGCCCAAAAAAGGGCCTAGTAGGTACTATTGTATTAAGACTGAACATAAATTTAAAAAAAAAATTGTAGGATAATTAAAAGGGTTAGTTTCTGTTGTGAGTAAAGGTTGGAGGGAAGGGGGTCATTGTGCAGGGAGCAAGGATGTAAACCTGATTTTGAGCCGATCATGCTCTACTTGGTTTTCTTCTAATTTTGGAATTTTGATTTACAGAAGTTCGCTCAGCTGGATGCAGAAACAACTTATTTATGTGAGAACCAGCTGGAGAAACGGACGGTGAAGGCGCCGGTGTACAAATTTCCAATTTGCCGGTGGTCGATCAACTGGAATCAGTGCCAAGGATACACTAAGCAACATCAGAAGCGAAAATTGAAGAGGCATGCTCAGCCAATTGCTAAAAGGTTAGTTGCGGTCTGTAGAGATTTCTCTTATTACTAGGATATTTATTAATATTAGATGTATCGCTATTGGGTATTGGTGGGAGGAAGGGCCCGGAAGCTTCTAAGTGTGATCTGGGTTTTAGAACAGCGCATGTAAAACACGACAAACAGTTGATCAGGAGGAGGAAATTGGTAAGAAAAGGTAGACGAGACTCGGAGTCGTTGATGCTGCGTGATGGTGTTGTTTTCAAGCTGTGTCCAAGAAGCTCCACCACAAAATAATTTCTATCTTGGAATACGATAATATACTGTAGGATAATTGTAAGTCCTTTTCTGTTGGGTGTAAAGTTTGGAGGGGAGGAGGTTGTACTGCAGCTAGCGAGGATAAATCCGATTTTCAGCCGATCATGCTTCAGCTGATTTGGTGAAGTCAAGAAGCAGCCATTCAGGAGTGGGTTTTTTGTCACATCTGTTTGTTTTTCCTTCTGTTCAAAGTTCCTCTAATTTTACCTTTATATATAAATCGTGGACTAAAATTACGTTTGATACAGGTGATAGAAATGCTGAGAAACGAGTTTCGCGTGATTAATGCTGTTGTATTCCTGTTCCTGAAGAGTTTCCTAGTGCAAATCGGAAGACAAGATGCTGCAGTGCGTCAATCAAATTCGGTGTGTTCTTATATTTGTTTATTAATTTCCCCTGCAATTCTTTTCTTACCTACCATACACGGATACCTAGGAGAGGCATTGAGAATATCGGCCCTCCCCTGAAAAAAAAACTGAAATTAAAAACTCTTCAAAAATAGCAGTTTTACTTAGTCTTAAACTAGCCTACTAGAGTGTTTCGGACTTTCAAAGCCTCCCAAATTCCTAAACAAGTGTGAAAGTATATCAAAAGTCGTAAACAAGTCTTCAAAGCAAGAGTTATATCGTTTTTCATTCAAATTTAGTATTCTTATATACCTTTTGGCCTAAGAACATCTCCAGCTATATTTCAGCGTATTTTACGAAACGTCCTGAAACGTAATAACTTAGACAGTTTTTGTGTTAATTACATCGATGACATTTTGGTCTTCTCTAAAACTTTCAATGAGCACTTGGAACATTTAAAGTTTTTATTAGATGCTGTACAAAAAGAAGGTTTTCGCCTCAGTCTTCCCAAGTGTAATTTTGCCCGCAATAAAGTAAAGTATTTATTTAGGACATGTAATTCAAAATAATTTAATCACTCCAATTTATGATAACGTAATACCTATCCGCAAATTTCCAGTTCCGAAAAATCAGACTAACGTAAGACAATTTTTATTACCTGGGACGTACCGAGGTGCAACAGTTAGCAGCAGAGGTAATGGAAAAGCACGCAATCTGTTACCAGTATCTAAACGCTGTTAACTGGCCGAAGCGTCGGTGGGAGTGCTCCAACGGAACTCAGGGTTGTAATAACCCGGCTAGTGAAGTTGGCGTACTACACGGACAATGTAGAAAGCAACCTGGCGCTACTACATGTACATATGGCTCAACACGTTACAGGCATAGTGCAATGGACATTAAAGTCTGAGCACTCGGTGTAACCACCACCTCTCCCACAACATTTAACATTAACAAGACAATTTTTGGGCAAAATAAATTTTTATCGCTCAAATATACCTAACGTATCCAAAGTCCTTGCGCCTCTGCATGGACTTACTAAAAAAGAATATAAAATTTTTTTGGAGTGAAAAATGTCAAAACAGTTTTTTGACTTAATTAAAAATCATTTATGTTCTGAACCATGTCTTGCAATCTATGATCCTTCTAAGGAAACAGTACTTTATACAGACGCAAGTCTCGAAGGTATTGGAGCTATTTTAAAACAAAGACAGGAAGACGGAACTTTCAAGCCAATAGCCTATTTCTCCAAGAAGCTTAATGAAGCACAAAAACGTAAAAAGGCTTTATTTTTGGAATGTTTAGCCATAAAAGAGGCTCTGATGTACTGGAGACATTATTTACTGCCATTAAAAATTAAGATTTTTACAGATCACAAGCCTTTAGAAAATTTTAATGTAAATACAAAATTTGACGATGAACTGAGGGAATTATTGCTTCAAATTAGTAATTTTAATTTCGAAATAAAATACCTACCAGGTACAGCCAATCAGGAGGCGGACTGTTTGTCCAGAAACCCTGTTTTGGGCCCCGAGGAGGCTAGTTCTGAATTACAAGTCGTCAATATAATTCAATTACAAGAAATTTTAGATGATCAAAAGAAAAGCTTTTCAGAAATTTCAAAAAGAATTAATGTAGGTAATTAACAAAAATAATATTTTATTTTCCAAATTCAAGAATTCCGATAAAGTAATTGTTTCTGACGAATTCATAAATGAATTGATTCGTAAAGTACATTTTAAATATGGCCATATTGGACCAAAACAGATCGAACTCACTTTATTTCCTTATTTTCATAACATAAACATGTCACAACTAATAAAAAAATTATTGTCATCATTGCTCGGTCTGTATCAAAAATAAATCTCGTATTCCAGCTGTTTTTGGACACATGTCACAGCTTGGTCCAGCGTCTAAACCTTTCGAGATAATGTCGATAGATACTGTTGGAGGTTTCTCTGGAAACAATTCTCCAAAACGTTATTTTCATTTGCTTGTAGACCATTTTACTCGATTTGCCTATGTTATTTCATCCAAATTCCAGAAATCAGAAGACTTTATCAGGCTTGTAAACTTAGTTTTAAAAAAGGGCAATAAAATAGGCACCTTATTATCTGACCAGTACACTGGGTTAACGTCAAATGAATTTAAAAACTTTTTGAAAAGTAATAATGTAAAATTAATATTCACATCAGTAGATTCGCCGGCCTCAAATGGTCCTAAGGAGCGCCTGAATCAAACACTGGTGAACAAACTTCGTTGTAAACTAAATTAAAATGCTCAAAATCAAAAGAAACCTTGGTCAACCTTACTAGACGACTGTGTCAATCAGTACAATAATACGGTTCATACTGTCACTAAGTTTTCGCCAAATTATCTCATGCACGGTATTAGGTCACCGTTTTGTTTTTTGAATAACAATATAAATTCAGATTTAGAAAGTGACAGAAAACAAGCATTTTTGAATTCGCAAAAAAACCATTGTTCAAATAAAAAAAGAGTTGATCGTAACAGGAAAGTTCATGATTTTAAAGTAAACGATTTAGTGTATGTGTCTCATGGAAATGCACTAAATAGAAACAAACTGAATGAACTTCGTTTAGGTCCTTTCAAAATTTTAGAAAAAATCAGTAACGTAATTTTTAAAGTAGTCTCTGGATTTAAGCGTCGAGAATCAAATATCTTTCATATTTCTAAGTTATATCCGTTCCAGTCCGAAAGCTGAGCTTTGTTCAGGTTGGGGGGATGTAAAATAAGCTGTTCATACTTGTTATACTCGCATCTCATTTTAATAAACTTCCTTTCTTTTCTTATCTCTTCTTGATAAGAATGCAGAAACTCGTACATCGATGTTCAGTAGATTTTCAGCTATAAGGCAGTTGGTCTCTCATACCGCTGACAGTAGGACAGTAAATTGAGTGTATTTCGATACTGTTATAATCTTGAAATTCCAATTTCACTTTCTCAACTACGTTACTACGTGAAATAACACTCTTATTTATTATTATTATTTTACTCACTTATGTGAAGCTATTTTATTTGGTGTAATACACAATTATTATTCGAAATTCTCGATTATTTACTGAATTTGATTAAAGTGCAAATTGCGAAGTTCTTTAATTTTCGAATACACTTACATATGTTAGCGTTAGAGTGTGAAATTCAGTTAATCTAGGGATTACATGTAATGCCGAGGCATTTTAGTTAGAGTATTGAAAGCAATATTTTTTTACAGATAAACTAGTGACTTTATATAATAACTAGCTATTTCATACATTAAGAGGAGACGCTTAGCTAAAGTATGTAAAAACAAAATATTATAACTTATTGCAACTTTTTTTTCATTACTTCGAGTTCTATTACATTTTTAGCCATAATTATTGATGAGTAAAACAACCACAGCACAGTATCACTGACCAAATTGTACTATAAACTGCATTCGATAACATAGAAACTTCATACTATATATAACTGAGCAGACTTGAATGTACTGTACGAGAACACAAACAATGCACACGAATAGACTAGCTAACTGCGCCGATGAGGAAAAATCCAAGTGTTGCCCGGTTCAACTATTGGGTAGACAGGTCTACCATAGGGGAACTGCTGTCTGGAATTGTGATTGCCCAACAGTTGCCCGATGGTTGCTCGAGGCAACTAAGGCAACTACTAGGAAGAAATAGGGCTCTGATTGCTGATTGGTTGGAAATTCTTATGAACTTTGTGGTTCCTCGGTTGTTGCCCATTTGTACCTTGAACGTTGACCAGAGGTGTTTTAGGGTAGACAGGGCTACAATAGGGCGTACTTCAAGTTGACCGATTGTTGCCCATTTGTACTTCGAAAGTAGACCAGAGGTGTTGTAGGGTAGACAGGGCTTTTGCCCATTTGGTTGGACCTAGTGATTGGCGATAGTCGGATTTTTCAACTATCGATATATCGATAGTCCTACAGAAAAACTATCGATAACTATCGATAGTTTTCGATAGTTTTTATAGGTTCCACTTTTGTTAGTAATAATTGTATGTATTGCTTCCATATTTCGTTTGAATCATCTTATACCACGTCCTTTTAACTGTATCTGCCGGATTACCACACAAATACTTCAAGACGCGAACTTTTTTTTTTTTTTTTTAATTTTTTTATTCCTCAATCTGCTGTTAACAACAATTCCTCCTCCCCCGGTACTTTTACATAGTTTCTCGTGCCGAAGAAGTCGCGAACTTAGGATCATATTTAATATTATAATATGAATGTATTCTGTATATCATTTTATCATTATCTGCAGAGTGTCGAGTGACCAGAGGCCGGAGGGCCAGACATTCCGGGAATCCGGGGATTTTCTGCACGTACTCCTTCAAAGTTAACTGGCCACCTTGGTATTTATCTCACAAATTGTTGACAGCACAGTTCTTGCACTCTTGACGCTTGGTTTTCTTACGCGGGGAGAAGCATGGTTAATTTTTATATAAGTCTCCGACTGATGTTTTAGTAGAACGTCTATCACCTGGCGAACTGGAGCATGCGGAGAGTGGAACTGGTCCTTCAAATGGCGGTGGAAGGATTCTGGTCCGTTGGTAATTCCAGGACAGTTGTCTGTTGGGGGTGCGGCCCAAAATCGGGGTGGAATTGTGCTTTTGGGGCCAATGTAGGTTTCGACCAAGTAATCAATAAACTGTCTAACATTTTCGTTAGCAGGAACATCGGAGAGTAGGTCCAGGAAAGCTTCCCCAACAAGGTAGTCTGGAAGGCATGGCAGCCTAAAAAAGTGTTTTAGGTACTTCCCAATTAAGTATAATGTATTGTTGACGTACTCTTGTTGCAAACCGAGATTATGAATTTTTCTGGAAAATGATTAGCCCAAGTGAAAACCGCAGGTTTGCGCTTACGTACAAATTTTATTAATTGAATTAAAAATTTTTTTGATAAAACTTAAATAAAAGTATTAATTTTTTAAATTAAAAATAGATTATTTCTTCAAAATATTTAGTTAAATTATTATTTATAACATTAATTTGTCAAATTAAAATTAATATTATTTTATTATTCAAATAATACCAAATCTTTGAAATTTAATTTTATTATTTAATTATTCAATTTTTATTTTAATATCTTTAATTTTATTTTTTAATAAAATAAATTTAATTTATTTATTGACATTCTCGTGTGTTTGCGCTTTTGGGTAGTAAGATTAGTGTCATTTGCGCTTCCGTACTACAGCCCCTAAGGATAGCAGTATTTCCATTCAAAAGTAACCATGATCACCATTTCACCCGCGTAGGTGATTTTGTAGCGCTCTAGTACAGGTTTTATCGCCTATGAAAATAATGTCAGGAAGAAAGACCTACTTGATTTCCTACATTTTTGTGGAATATTTCCAATTTTTCAATATTGCACTATTTTTGTCTTCTAGGAAGATAAAACTGCTACAGCTACAGCTTTTCTACAATCCAAAAAAAATTTGCAGCAAAGTTTTCCGCCTATGTAGAACACTGTTAAACGTATTCAGTGTTTGTCTGCAAAAAGAGACTTTTTGCACGATTACTTTAGGACCTTTTTCTTTTGTAAATTTAGTCTTCTGATTTTCCTTCCAAAATGATACCCAATTATTAATTTGATAGGGAATATTTGAGGAGTTATCATCTGTCAAAAGGGCGTCCGTTCAATGTATTTCTTATGGAACGGACGACTTTTTGACAGATAACTCCTCATTTTGGCATAATTTATGTTTAGACGATGTTCAGCGAAAGGGAACCAACTATCAAAATCCGCTTTCTGAGAAGGAGAACACGTGATTCGAAGTTTAAGGGCGAAGAGCCATGTAGAAACTGTATGACATAGTGTTTACTGATATGCTTTTTTCAATGTGAGTACACATTTTTGAATCGGGAGCCCAATTTTGAAAAATTCTACTTTTTATGATCTTTCCAACAAAATACTAAACTCATTTTGTTTATAATCACAATTCACAAATGTTGGTTGGTTCCGTTTTGCTGAATAACATCCACCTCAGGGAATATTTTAGCATATTTGACGAGAATAAAGCATATCATGCATATTTGAGAATTTGACTCACTCAATAAGGATTCACAAAACATCCGCTAGATGTCAGCCACTTCGATTTAGTTTCAAATCCACATTACACAAAGAAACTATCGATTGTACTATCGATGGTTTTGCCGAAACTATCGATAGTACAAATTATCGATGGTTTCCAATTTTCCAACTATCGCCCGGGAGCCGGAACTACCCGGCACGCGGCAACCGGTCGTCAGTTATCATCTATGGTCCTTACCACAGTCTGGTACGCGATAGCCAAGCACGGCAGATGCATTATAACATTATCTATGGCAGATAAACTGCTGAGTAAGTGATACTGAAAATAATTATTCAGAATACAAGTGGATAAATCCTCGATTCCGAATTTAAAATCGATAGCTTTTGTTTTAGCGAATGCCATGCTCCATTACTAGAACACTTTAAAGATAAAAATGCTGATACTGCAAACTACAATTGCTGGAACATGAGAAACGTAACGAATCGGTTGTATTGTTGATTCTTCATTGTAATTTTCACATATACACCTAGGCGATATCAGAAGAAAATATTTTGTTCCTCTTCAGTCTGAATTCTTGTGTAATTATCTCATCGTTTCCAAAATGAGACTATGTTGTGTGCCGGGTTGTCCATTCACTGAGAAAGATATTTACTTCCACGCATTCCCGAAAGATCGGAAGGTGAGTATTGACATACCTTTAATGATATCTGTGGCTGTACTAAACGTTGAAGTCAGATAAAATTTTCAATTTTCTTCCGGGGTAATCTAGTGATAATGTCTCGGAGCAGTTCTTCCGAATCTGCTTCAGCTACTGCTTGCTGTGGATGCGGTGCACAACTTGATATGTTATAAATCATATGAACTACCGGTATTTCTGTAGTATGGCGCGTGAATAATTTCTGTTAAACCAATAAGTCGAACAATTTTCCTGTGTACTGATAGTTGGCAAAAATTCATTCACAAGCTTGTACTTCAGAACTAGAGGGAATTTATAGACTGGGATTATTCAATCACGGCCATAGATATCGTAGATAGAAGAATTTTTCTAAAAAAGAAAAGAATACATTTCTTTTCAACTCTGTTGAACAGAAAAAGCTTAAGTAACAGCTCTTCTCAGGTTTTCTTGTACTTCTTTGTTCAGTTGAGTGTCGGTTTTTAAGAAGATCCTACATTGCTTCTTTGCTTGTGGCGTTGTGGGAATCTTATCAAGATAAAACCTTGTTGAGAACTGGTATTAATTTGACTCAGCCGTATTGCTTAAATATCTGCCGTCGCAGAGGTATTAATAAGATGCATCTATATATAATCAGTTGTTCTTATTTTATTGCAGTCATGTTCAAAATGGTTGGATGCGATTCGAAGGCATGATCTTTCTCCCAAACAACTGACTACATTTCGTGTGTGTGATTCACATTTCAGTAGTAGGCAAAAGTTACCTTCTTCGCGAAGTAGATGTAGTTATTTGAAAAAGAATAGCGTTCCTGATAAAAGTAAATATATTTTTGTATTGTGGTTCGAGCTTATGATTCATGTTATTTCGCATGTTTTAATTGGCGGTATTTTGAACATTCTATTAGATTGTCCCAGCTCTGGAACAGTACCGGTTGGCATGCGGGAGCTCCAAGTTTTATTGATAAGATGCGATCACATGCTAGGTAATCTGATTCCTGTGATCCATTCATTCTTCGCGCACAGCTGTTCTGTGTTCTTTGCAATTTATATTTCGATTTCAGTGTGTCATTAATGACCCAAGAGTTATGGGGTTTAGTAAAAGTAACGAGGAACCAGCTATCATTGTAGTACCTACAGAGATAATACCGTGAAAATTTTAGTTTCATCCTGCGTTTTTATTCTAGGTCCTTCAAAAGATGCCGGAATTACTCAAATCCGTGTGCCAGCTATCGATAGCAAAGCGAGTAAGTGACACAAAACTTGCAGTCGCTGAAATATGGTGTCCGGATCTTTTCTGTGTATATATTTTGAAATTATTTTTCATCAGGTCGCATTCCTAGTTTTCCCAGAAATGTCAGCACCAGTAGACTTCGAGTTGCAACCGTGAACAGAATCAGAACCAGTATGTCGTAGTTATTCCATTTGATTAATTTTTGTAGTATCTATATTGAGATCATTTACATGTGTTATTTGTTTAATATGTGCTAATTGTTGATGTTTCTTGCATGTTATTAGATTCTGCAATTGATTCATTACCGTCTAGTGCAACGTGTCTGCCTCGAGTGTTATTAACCAAATGTGATCATCTAATTGGTAATACAAAGGCGTATAGGCAACTTATTCAGTATATATTAGAGTACTGCACGAGTGCGTACGGCATCGCCGAGTATAATATAGTATTCGGCATCGTTTCGCATTAGCATCGGCGAGTATAAAAGTATTCGGCATCTTTATCTGCCTTATCTTTTGTTGCTTATCCTGTGTCGACTTGTGAACGCATAATGCATTTCTAAATGGGGTAAACCCGACGATTACTCACGTAGCCTAATCGCCACAATGCACGATGCCGTTCTGACGATTATTATTTTTGTAATCATGAGGTAAATGTAATCGGCGATGCTTTCCGAAACGCATGCCGAGTATGTAGTATGTACTCGCATTGTTTGGCCTTATATTCGGCGATTCTCTTTTCTAATTTTTTACTCTCAACCCAAGCCCCGGAATCCGCCCTTTTGAGAATTACTTCAGAGATGTCACGGTTAGGGCTGTCTTAGCCCTTGTTTTTTCTTGCCGAAAAACCGCCCTAGGTCGA
Organism: Acanthococcus lagerstroemiae; assembly: GCA_031841125.1. Taxonomy (NCBI): domain Eukaryota; kingdom Metazoa; phylum Arthropoda; class Insecta; order Hemiptera; family Eriococcidae; genus Acanthococcus; species Acanthococcus lagerstroemiae. The sequence goes on along the minus strand of JAJSSI010000038.1, from coordinate 34,809 downwards.
AATGTAGCCGAGTTGCTACGTGGGCTCGAACCCGGGACCTCCGGATTCCGAGACCAGCGCGCTATCCACTCAGCCAACCAGACCCTTGGTAATATATTCGGCGAATTGGATTACTTTTTTCCTACTCGTGCAGTGCTTTAGTATATACATATGTTCAATACCTAGGCAATTCGTTTAGCATATAGGTCCAAAATTACGTGTCTAGTACCTGTGTAAATAGTAGAACTAACGAATTATCGGAATCTCCATAGGTAAACGTCCTAGTGCTATTGAATGCGATGAAACCGGGATAGATGTCAGGAAATTTACCTTCGGTTTGGAAAAGGTGCGAAATTTTATTGTAAATTTGTCATTTTCGGAATTATTTGTATCGCATTTCTTTTTGTAATCCGATTCTGTAGCGCTTTATGTAAAATAGTGACAATCAGGCTTCACATGATGTTGCTGCCCTCTCTACCTCCAGTGTACTCTTGAAATTTATTTGTCTCTGCTGTCATGCGATCCATAATCCGTATTAATAATGTCGGGTTCATCAAGATGGAAAATATTGATAGTGATTGACAAGGGCTCATTTATAAATATCAGTACCTATATTAGTTTCTTTTAGCAGGGAGTAATGTGGGGCAATAGATTCATGCTTGTATTCAGTGCCAGCAACGAAATAGCTGGAACTGAACATGTGTTAAAGTGCAGACCAGCTGCTGACCATCTGGAACTAATCTGCTCAAGTCCACATCAGCGTTACTATTCGGACTTAGCAACGTGGTGGCGCGCTGATGTCGTTTTACGACTTTCCACTGAATTTCTTATCAACTTTAGGATAAAAATGTACGAGTTCTCTCCGGATTTAAAATTGGATAGGCATACCGATACCATATGCGATAAATGTTACTGCTTCAATATGGACCCATTTTTTAACAACCACTGAGCTATAAATTTTAATCAGTTAGAACCAAAAAGGGTTAAATCCACTTCTGTCGTTTTTGCTTTTTTCACGGATTATGGTGTATTGAAGTATCGCGGATCTGCTAGTGTGGTCGGAATTTCGTGAAACAGTTTGCTTTTGGGCAACTTCGCTTTCTGTGAATTTTTTGTAACAAAATTTTTTCAAAAAATGGATTTTTTCCAGAAATTGTTCGAAAATGGTGTATTTTAGTGTAAGAAATGGGAATAAATAAAAAATTTCGGCCCACCCCCATCTTTTTGCATTTTATACCTAAAAAGTGCTATTTTCAAAAACGAAATCGCAATTTTCCAGTACAGCTTCAGAACTTTTTTTCTTACCAGCAGGGGTTTTCTCAATTGGAATGGGACCAAGACTAAAAAGTGACCCTTTATGTCTGGCTTCAAGGGGGGGGGGGATTTCGAGCCGTAAAACTGCAAAAAAAAATCGTTCAGAACCAAAAGGGGTTAAGTCCAAAAACTTTGAGCCCCCAGCTCCGGCCCATGAAAATTTTATTCGACGGGATCGGGCTTAAAAGTTGTCTCTTGTGACCTTCTACCACCACCCTGAAGGACGTATTCCACGATTTTCAATTTTTTGAATAAATGTTTTTTTCGCTTCCTGAAAAGTGCGGTTTTTGGACTTAACCCCTTTTGGTTGTAACTGATTCATTTAAGGGTATTCTCAAGATTTAAAGTTTCCAGTTTCTTAATATGACGATTGTTTGGAGTCCGTGATAATGTTTTAAGGTTGATTGCTTGTTTATCGATATCCTGTGTCGGCATTGTCTGCTTATGATTTCAAAGTGGGATGGGGCTGGGTGTCATAAAAAGTGGTAATGACGTTTCAGTCTGTAAAGAGCTTCAACCTATCTGCTTATGATTTAGAGGACGGAGGGGGCTAAGTATCAATAATGTGGTAATGCAGTTTTCACCCGCAAAATGCTTCAACCTTCGAGATTTTCTGATTTCCGAGGTCTTCCTAAAATATGTAGGTACTGTAGTGGCGTTCAATCCTTTTTCACGTTGGGTGAATTCTGATCGGAAATTGTGACGTATCAAGTTAGGATTCCCATAACGCCTTACTAGTTACCTTGTAGATGACTAAGTAACCTTCTAACCTAAACAGGTGCCTTAAATACGTTGAATTTTTGTACGGGGGTTGGAAATTGCTGGTCCAAAATTTATTAATAATAATAACAGCTTGTTATAAGAAAAAAATTAATGGTGGAGCATATAATTTTTTGCGCACTCGTATTTGACTCTTGAACTCAGAAAACTATCATGTCCAGATGTTATGATCGTAGCCATGGAACTGTAGAAAGCTTGAATCCCTCGTCTCACTTTCAAAAGTACATTTTTCTTGCGGTATATTAACTCAGCCTTCCACCGGCAGAAAAAACGCCTCCATTAACTTTCTACCTGAGATCTCCTACTCTTCAGCTTTTGAACGTGTCCTTGTCTGCCAGTGGGTCTTGTCTGTTCGTCGAAGATTAGTGAGTGATATTGTCAAAAGTATAGGCACTTTGAAAAAGCCAATGTATTCTGCCTATCTTGTTATAGAGGAAATTCTAAGACTGCGCACTGATCAGATAAATGGCTTTAGCTCATCGAAAAATGAATGAAAACTGCTGAAACTTCGACAGGAGTTAGAGAAATCTTCTAATTTACCCTCCTAAATATTCAGATGTTTTCTTCTAATTTACCCTCCTAAATGTTCAGATATTTTCATCCGTCCCGTCCATTCAAAAGTTATTACAATTTTAGTGAAAAAACTCGAATGCGCGCAGTCTTAGAAACCTAAGCTCGTAAGACTGCGCACCTACAGAAAATGCTGAAAAACAATGAAAAATAAAGGGGGAAAAATATGTAGAGTCAAAAATCAACTTCTTATTCAATCTAAAGTGATTATGAACATTCCGGGCGTACAAAATCATCTTCATCGTCTGAATCCAATTTTACACATTCTTCATGAATGTACATGTTACCCCGAAATCATCAAATTCCCGATTTCATAAAATCGGCAACAAGATTTGCCGAAGTGGGGCAGAACGTGAACATCCGATTCTCAGGGTAATAAGTGAACTTAGTCCAACTTTCTTTAGAAAGAGTTTCAAAAGAAATTTTTAACGACAATGTGTAGGGAAATCCTTCTTCTATGGTTGTAAGAAATAATCTGACCTATTCTCATTTAAAATTAAAGAAAGGGGAAAAAAAACCCACAAAACTTCCCTTGTTCTAGGAGAAAAATGGTCTTGCAGTTTGAAAAAAAAAAAAGTAGATTGCTTACGACGTAATCATTATTTCCCGATTGTTTTAAGTTTTTGAGTGACGAAAAGAATGAGCTTTCTTTGAGTCCTCTCAAAACCGATGTCTTAACCAGTCAATAACTGAAGAAGGTTTAATTTATGGGGCTGAAAATTAACCACCCAATGGCAAAAAAGGAACCAATGTTGGAGCAAAAAGTGGACATATTTATTCTGATTGATTTGGGAGAATATTTTGCACGCGATTGTATAGTTGGTAATTCTGCTCTGGAACCGCCTGCACTCTACGCCTTCAACATCTTTCAAAATTCATACAGCGTCCGCCTCTTTCTCAGAAGTCCATTCATCTTGATCCATTAGGTCAAACTCAAAATCGGGGTCATAAGAAATAACTTCACTGGCACTGTTTGCAAAAAAATATTGAAAAGTATTTTCGAAGGTACAGATGGAGTTTATGTCTAATTTTATCAGTAATGAAGTCATGATTTAACAAGTCAATGACATTATTCGAATTACGAGTAGTATACTTATCATAGATTTTGCTTTCTAGTAAGCACGTGAAAATTCTGACCTCATTGGGCAGGTACACTCATCAGCAACAATCATTTATTGCTGAATTTGTAAAATCGGCAAACACTCGCCTATTTTACAAATTTAGCAAAAAATTTTGCTGATTTTATAAAGTCGGCAATAGTTACTCTTGCGATATTGGTGAAATCGTCAATTTGATGAATTGTCGGCGTAACATATATTTCGTAGTTGACACACACTGTCGCATGCTGATTTCAGCTGATTTGTCAGAAATAAAACAATAGCAGGAGTCAGTTGAATGAGATGACGATGAAGCAATAGCAGAGAGCTTTCGATTCTTGTTTTTAGCTCCATTGATCTTGGGTGTTTTTGGTTTCACGTGTTTTTCTGAAAAATTATGAAGGAAATGAACATTGAGGGGGAAAAAATAATGTGAACAAAATTAATTTTCTGTTTACTTTTGGTTTTGGCGCGCAATAAAAGTTCTTTGGTGGTCTTTTCTGCTTCTAGAGCTTTTTGAAAAAGTGAGATTGTCAAAATTTCAGATTTTAATAATCCAGCTTTCCCCTTTCTTTTTTGGCTTAGTTCTTCCTTTGGGGCGAGGAATAATCTTTCCAGGGGAAATGATGACCGTACGGGGTTCTGGCGTAGATTTGTGAAGGTCAGTATATTCTGGTTCTGACAAAGTAGTTTCCAAACTATTTTTTGCTGATGCAGGAGTTATAGACGTGTGGATTAGTACAGCAGTTGAGGTGATTTCTGAGAGTGCTTGTCTGGCTGAAATGTTTTCTCGGATGTTTGGTTTGAACGAGGCTGCACTTATAACTGGAGACTCGAAATTCTGAGATAAGGTAATGGTGTTAATCACAGGAGTTTGTTAGCTGTTTTCGTTTTGGTTTAGTTCTGTTAGAAAAAAAAATTGTTATTCGTTCCATAAAAATTAATTTCTGTTGTAGGTAAATAGCTACGTTCGGAATGACTAAATAAATAATTTGTGATCACATTCGAATCGTATGGGAGAATGCCAGTGCTACTGTGCTAGCGAATCCTGATTCGGCAATATTGATTGCAGTTTGGTTGTATACAGTTTTGAACAGCGAAGCAATATTTTCTGGTCTGATCAAAATTCGTTCTGTTTTTTCGAGTACAAAACTATCTCATATGCTTTCGCATATAGTTGTTTCAAAGGTGTAAAAAAAACAACAACTTTGTCCAGTGGTTGTAATTCATGAGTTAGATGTGGTGGGAGAGAAAGTACATGAATGTAATTTTTACGACGAAATTCAGTGGCCTGTAATGATCGGTGTAATGAGTGTTTATCCAGTAAAAGTAATACGGGATCTTCTTCAGTAGTTTGTGCATACTGAACAAAATTCTGCAATCCAAGTGGTGAACATATCACTTGTCATATAGCCAGTTTCATTCCGGTACTCCTTCGTAAAGATGTAAGTGAAATGGTTTTGTGGGGAAAATCATTGCAGGTGGCACTGAGAAACTAGTGGGTTGCATGCAGCGAATGATAGTAACAGTTTCCCCTTTTCCAGCCGCAACTAATTTCGAAACTTTCTTCTTTCCAGTACAACACACAAAACACGACTTTTTCCAACTGGCTAGGTACAGTGGAAATTCCACTTTTGTCCATGTTGAAAATTCGATAACCTGTGAATCAGGCGTGAGCAACCTACGGCCCGCGTGCGCAATCCGGCCCGCGAAAAAAAATTGAAAATACAAATAAAATTAGAAAATATAATAAAATGTTATGCACGATGAAAAATTACATTCGAGCTAGTATGAATGTAGTATCTAGTTCCAGTCAGTGATTATTGAACTTAATGAGAGACTTGTTCTTGGCATTCAGACGCTCACTTCGTAATACTGGGAGAAAAGTTTGATACTCGCAGGCGCAACAATGAATGGAGGTTTTCGTCTGTTAAACGTGCGTGTGCACCAGTTTTTGTTTGTTTTATTTTTGAAAACGTTTGTTCGCAGAGAAATGTAGAACCAAACTTCACGATAGTGCGCTAGGCCAACGATTTCAGGGCTGGAAAGTCAGCAAGGGGAAGCATTTTATAAAATTGCTGTGTAGTACACTGCGGGTCCCGCTTCAGTTCACGGAAGGTAGAATTTGTTTTCAAGTCTATGATTTCCAGTTGATACTTTTCTGGAACTTGGTTTTCATCAACGGAGAAGGGGTTATCAATCATTCGGAATTCCATTTCCATTTCTCTTACATTACTGAAACGAGTTTTGAACTCTTTAGCCAAAGTTGTCAAACACGTCACAAATTTGCCAATGGGTCTTCCTCGTCCTCGTTGTCATTTCGACGAGTGCTGGAAGCCTTGCAGCGCAATCATGATAATTTTTTTTTTCTTAGTGGGAGGCTCCCCAGCGATGACCTGCTCGTACTTTACATCCGCTAAGACTTGCTATCGATGAAGGGCTTCGATGAACCGAAATATATTCGGATGGGTCGCATCGACAGTCGCTTCGAATCCTGTAAGCCACCCCTCCACGGCATTATTCGTTTTCAGCATAGATTCGACTGCGGCCTCGCAGCAGTTCCACATACTCGTAGCTATGAGGAATAGTGGGGGCCAAACGGATATGCATCTGCGTTGTTTTTTTTTTCAAACAATTTCCGTACGTACAACCTATGTGTACAAATTTCACTGCGAAGAATTTTCCTACGTACAATTTCCACTTTTGCGTACAATTTCCCTGCGTTTCCGTTATTCAAACCAAAGACCCATGGTCCGTCGATCCGGCATCTATGATTTCCCTGATTCTCCGCCGCCGCGTCACTGTTTTCGGATTCTGCAGGCTCGTCCCCATACAGTTTGCCCTTGTGATATTTCCTTTTTCCCGCGAACCGAGCTTCATCTATCTGGATTGCTATGAGTACCAATCATTTGAGGACAAGAACGCATCGCAGGTGTACAAACCTCTCACCACATATTATACTAGTCAGTTACTGTACTTCTACCCCTTCCTGTCACACTTTCATAACAAAACACACTGATATACTGCAGTGTTATATAGATACTATCTACTCTTCTTTCACACAGCTTCATGATTATTCTTGTCTTCCTTTCACTGATTCATCATTCCTTATGCACTTTCAACTTTGGTAAATTGCAAGTCATCAAAAAGTGGACTACAAAAGATCCGAACTTGTTGTAGACTACATGTTGAACCGGTACCGACTTGTCTGACGTTTGTGATTTTGTTTTCTAATCTGGCATCTCATGGAAAGTACAGGTCCAGCCATCCACGCATTTGTGTGCCCTAATAAAACCACGCCGTCGTCGTTGTTCTTGGCGCAATTGGAAAACACAACGAGAGCTTGATAAGGTTGACGAGCCATTCCAAGACGAACCTGCGACAAAAAGAGGATGGACTTTGGATTTCGCAGATCATCCTGCTTCACCTTCTGGAATCATATTAGATGATGAAGTACGTATTAGTATGAATTAATACTGAAATAAGATGACTTGCGATAAAACTGAAGGTGGTAACCTTCTTAATACTATCTGAAAAACACTGTTAATAACTGCGATTCGAAAACTTGCAGCAGCAAAGGCCAGTAACAACTCAGAAAATATATGTTGCAGGTTAAATTTATGACACCGTTGACCGATATGGCTGATGGAGAAGTGAAGGAAACAACTGATTTCGTTGATGTAGAACTCAAGATACCTGATTGGCGTTTCGGACCCGCGCAACTGTGGTATGATATGTTGAATGTTTCTGAAAAAGGAGAGGTATTCGACTATGGATTCAAAATGAAAGAGGTAAAGTAAGTTGGCGCCTTGTGTGTTTTACTAAACTATTGTAGTATTTATTACAGGTATGTTCTGTTACGTTTGTAGAACTCGACAGTACAGTCGACTGTTATGCATGATCATGATGTACCTGCCGAATCTTTTCTGATGGTGTCGCAGACCACATGGGAAGATGATATTTTTTGGGATGACGGAGAAGAAACCAAACAAAAGGTGAGGGGAAATTCACTAAGAAAAGTTTTGCCAACTCAGTAAGCCTAATTTGATACGACCTGTCAATTTATGTTAGTTGATGCGGACTGTAGGTAGAATTCATTCATCCGACTGGTTATTACCAAACCGGAATAATCGAACCAGGCTTGTATTCAGTCAACCAGGTTTAGCTGAAGACTCTGTAGCATTGAATTCTAATCGAGTAATGAATTACGCGAAATCTGCGAGCAGTCAGCACGGGTTAGTTAAACCCTCGTTTCGATTTTCATTATCCTTCTCCCTTTTGTATCATGCCTTCTTTCCATCAAATGCGTGAATATTTTCTTATTATTCTAAGGTTCGGAAACGGAAGCGCTGGCACTACAGTGAATACGTGGCATTCGCTGTTTCCTATCGAGAATGAAGATCTAATATACGGTACCTGGGAGGATGACGTAATTTGGGATCCGGAAGCTATGTCCAGAATCCCAGAACCGAAGGTGCTCACGTTAGATTTGAACGACGAAAATATTATCCTAACTATTCCGGAGGATATTGACCCCCGGAAACAGAAGGCTGATGATAGTACCTTAGATACAAAATCGTCGCATTCGCCGAGGAAAAATTCTAAAATTGTGGCCGATGAAGCTGGCAACGGAATAAAAGAAGATACGTCACGAATGTCAAAGTCCCCAGAGCTTGATCCATTCAACATATCTAATGACAGGTACATTTAAAAATATTTTCATGTGACGGCTTTGTACAGACTTTAGAATTGAAATCTTCGTCTCGCAGATATTATTTTCCTCGGTTTTTCGACAATGAGTACATGTTGAAAGACGAAGGAACGGTGGTACCGCATTCGACTCCGGTCGCCGAACTGCGATCGCCGTTCATCCCGACCTATATGGATCTAACGTGTTTGCGAAATTTTCACCGCCCTCCTTTGAAACGGTATTGTCGAGGTGCCGTTGCTCATCCTGGTCCTCATCCTGTGATACCGCTTACGAAGTATATTAAGAAGAAAGCTGATGTGAGACTCATGACTCTGTGTTCTGCTACTTTTATTGCCACGCCGTGAAATCACAATGATTTGGTATTTCTGTGTATTCGTTAGGAAAGAGAAAAAGAACGCATTGCATCCGGCGGCGGTCATATGTTTTTCATGAAAACCCCGGAGGACTTGACTGGTCGCGACGGCGAATTAGTTCTGGTCGAATTTTGCGAGGAACATCCTCCGTTGATAAATGAGGTAATGTTCCAGAGACTCATGTTGGTGAGGCAGAATTCATTGAAATGAAGCTTAAAGATGTTTTCCAGGTTGGCATGTGCTCAAAAGTGAAGAATTATTTGAAGAAACACGATAATACAGACGAAGGTGCGGCCGACTTGCGATACGGAGAAATGGTATACACGCATACATCGCCCTTTCTGGGCGCGTTGCCACCGGGGAAAGCTGTACAGACGTTGGAGAATAACATGTACAGAACTCCGATTTACCGGCATGAAATTCCGGAAACCGATTTCTTGATCATACGCACTCGGTAAGCTGTGGAAAGTAGCAGAGATGGGCAAGATCACGTTTGAAAAGATCTAGATCAAGATCAGAGATCATATGAGCCAAAAAAGGTCTTAGAGCAGATCAAAAATCATTTTGACGTTTTTATGTCTTTACCTTGGCACACAAACCGGAAAAACGTTACTTTTACGCGCCGCGTTAATAATAATAATAATAATAATAATAATGAAACTACTGAGTGGACTGATTGACTGACTGACTGAGTGATTGACTGACTGACTCACTGATTATATCTTTACTTTGGCACACAACGGGAAAAAGCGTTACTTTTTAGGGTCACGAAAACAGTGTTACGAAAATAGCGCTGGCTAGGTTGGCTGGCTGGCAATGGAAAGTAGTATGTATATTACACACCAAGAGTCAAAAGTGAGTCATGTAAACACTCACTTTTGACTCTTGTTGTGGAAGGTATTTTTTATACTACTTGATCAGAAGCGGCAATGTTTTTCGCTGACATGGTCTGTATTTATTTTTTATTTTTTAATCTATTTATTTATTTAAATTATAGACAGGTGACTTTTGTGTGCGTAATTAATTCAAAAATTTAATTTGCTCAGTTAATTACTACAGAGTACAGTATCACAGTCTTGTCTTCAGTTTTTTCACGTGCACAAACAGCATACATGGTTATTGGCCAGCAAAAATGTAACGACAGTGAACAAACGGTAACAGCTGTACTACGTTGTGAATATTTAAATGCGTTCTTAAGTCGCTATTTCGTAATTCGCTGTGTGACCGAGTAGTTAGAGACGATCGCTGTATTTCAGTCAAATGTTTCAATGGACGCGGGTTCGATTCCCCGATACGAAATTACTGGCCAGCAATTTTTTCATGTAAAAACGCTTTACATTGAGGGACGTTTACTTTACATGCAGGTTTCGTTAGCACTTGACGCATGAATGATAAGCGCTTCTTGTCGTCTGTAAACATTGCCTTTCTGATCAAGTAGTATAAAAAAGCATTACTCTGAAGCATGACGAAAATAGCACTACGGGCAGGCTAGGCTGACTGTATACGGAAAAAAGCGTTACTCTGGAGCGTGACAAAAGTAGTGGCTAGGTTCGCTGGCTGGCTGACTGGCTAACTGACTTGACTTTTTTCTTATTGACTTTTTCATGTCTTTACGTCGGCACTCAAAAGGAAAAAGTAATGACTGACTGTATCTACGCTCCGCTAGTGCATCATTTTGCAGACACGTCTGCAACCACGGAAGAGCATTTTCATGGCTTTCGGCTCCTCGTCCCTCCCCCTCCCCCTGAAATATTCTTGTAGAAGGAATAGTGAACAAACAGGAAAAAAGGTAACAAATTCCTAAAAAATGAGCGGTAGGAAGTCGGATTCCGTCGACATGAGAATGTCAACGATCAATGACTGTACCACCGAAAAACCAAAAAGCGAAGCGACCGTCGACATTCTCGTATCGGCAGAATTTGAGGAGCGGAAAGACATGAAAATGCTCTCCGGTGGTTGCAGACGCGTCTGCAAACTGATGCACTAGCGGAGCGTAGTACTCGAAAGCTAATACAAGGAACGTAATGCTCTCAGGCTGATACAGTCAGTTTCAAACTTGTTCAAGACTTCCAGATGTACTTTAGTATCTAGGTACATATTCGAAAGTCTTGAATAGGTGCGTAGAATCACAGACGTATCTGAATGAGTCTTGTAGAGTCTTTCACGGGCCTGTAGAAGTCTCACAAAGGCTCAGTTGAGGCTAGCATAATCTTAAACAAGTTTGAAAGAGCCTTCAAACAGTCTTGAATTAAGTTTGGAAGAGTCGTGATTAAGGAGTGTCTCAGAAATAAATTCTCAACTTCGGAGGTCGCACCCTTCTTAAAATGATCTTTCATCTTAAGATGAGATCATTCCCATCTCTGGAAATAAGATACTTTTTTTTGCGGAAAAGGGTTTAAAAAGTCAAAAAATTAAAGACTTTAAACTTTTCAATTGGACGCTGTTAGCAAAACAGAACCAAGCGACAAAATCTGTTTGTTTTTTTTTGTTGAGAACACGTAATTCGAAGTTCAAGAGCCATATGGAAACTATATGACATAGCGTTTACTGATAAGCTCTTCCCAACGTAGGTACGCGTTTCTATATCGGGGGTCCAATTTTGAAAAATTGTCCTTTTTACGTCCTTCCAACGATACTAATGACTCATTTTGTCAACAAATGTCGCTTAGTTCTGTTTTGCTTAACAGCGTCCAAGTTATTCTAACATTTGGCTTTCGGCTTTTAACTTTGAGCTTTTGTCTAGCTTTCAGTCCCTGATACTAAAGCCCTTTTCTTGTGATACGTCACCGATTCTCATTGTCACAGAACAAAAAATATAGAAGGAGACAGTAGAAAAGAGTTATGTTAATGGTCATAGAAACTGTCTGTACTCATTTTAAAGAGAGAAAAAAATTATCGTCATTCATCTCACACAGCGGTAACATTTTCATGTTTCAACCAGAATGAAAACACATGCACCGCTGAATCGTCATTCTGTAGTATGTAGATTCACCTCGCGCCCAGATGAACTTTTTGTTTTTCGCGCCTTATTGAACGTGCCCCATTCAGTTCATGTCAAAAGTTCGTGAACTGAACGGAAATCTTTCGTTGACAGTGAAAATGCTCATGTGAGGTTCGTAATCTAAAAGCTCTTTTGTTCAGGTTGATAAAGATAAATGAGGTTTTGAAAATTTGAAAACTGAAAAAAATTTTATCCAACGTGGTAAAGATAATTTTTCAAACTAATTATTGAAAAAAAAAGAAGAAAAAACCTGATAGCAGTTTGTAAAGTAGAAATTTGATTACGGTCCAGAAAAATGATCGAACGCTCATTTAATAAATGAAGTACATACGAAGATCCAATTAGGAGAAGGCTGAAAAGTTTGCCCCTGGTGATCCCTCCCCATCCCTAATTCTGGGCGTGAAATTCTTAGAAATTTGCCATAATGATTTAGTTCATACATCCCCATTATTTAGTGATTGTTAATGCGTCCTTCCCCTTCAGAAATTATGAGGAGAAAGGAGATCACAGGTATGAAAATTCACAAGAATCAATGGAAATACTTTTTTATAACATACAAATTAGTTGTATGGAGATTGTATTATTTATTGACCGAGCTGAGTGTTGAACGTTAGGCGTTTATGGTATGGAACAGTTGATTCAAACAATAGCTTCCATATCAGAACTCATGCTTGAAAGCTGCACCTGTTTTGAGCCGGTCAGTAAATTTAAGAAAGTTCTTTGTCAACACAGCTTCTGTAGGGCAGCCTTCACTTCCGAGGTCGAGTTCGTTTGTTAATAAGGCAAAGCAGTAATCACTGTGTGTTGTTTTCAGTATTCGCCCTACTCAGTTGAATGATATAAAATTAGTGCACAGTATAATTAGTATAGTCTAGAAAATAACCTAATGTGTATTTCAGGCACCATTACTTCATCCGTGAATTCGACGCCTTGTTCACTGCCGGCCAGTTGTGTCCTCTGTATGAGGTTCCTCGACCAAAATCCGCACGCACAGCTAATTTTGCTCGAGAATTTTTGCGGGTAATACTCTATACGTACATCTTATTTGGAATACGTGAACGGCTGAGTACCAGAAGTAAATACGTGACATTTCCTGTTTACAGTCCGTCATCCGCGTTTATTCAACTTTGGTGTAGGATGCGGTGACAGACTGCTATTCGGAAATATCACTCGGCTTTTTCTTGGACGAAGCAGTCCATTACTATTTCTGATTTATCACTTTGTACCACTTTTTGGTGCTGTAAAAACAGCGAAACTTTATTCGAGTACTCACCTTGACTCATTCCAACAGGTGTTCCTCTATCGTTTGTTTCGGAGAAGTGAAGATGAGCCGAAGAGAGTAGGAATGAGCGATATCAAAAAAGCGTTTCCCTCTCATTCGAACAAAGTCATACTGAAAGCGTTGCTTCACTGCGCCATTTACGAGAATCCGCATTGGTGGATCATGAAGCCGGATTTCCGGTTACCCGAGGAGGATGAACTCAGATCTGTGGTTTCACCTGAGGAATGCGCCGCCTACTTCAGCGCTATCGCTGCCGAGCAGAGGCTTAAAGTAATGACTACACGTTTTCTGATAGGTGCATTTCGTCGGCCCTCCTACCTACCGATAGACTTGAAACATATGCCATTCGTTTGTGCTGAAAACCCCGTCGTTTGTGCTGCCCCCCTCGCTGAGATGTTTGGGAAATAGCGCCACGTGAGTCAAAGGCGAAATCAATCAATCAGTATTTAATGGAGTAATGAAGAATAATTATTGAGGGTGCTGAGACCGTTGCAATTTTGTAGGGCCATTTCATACCTTTGTATACTGATACTTCGATACATGGGTGGTGCTACTTGTAAAATATATATACGTACATATAAAATTAATGATCAGGCTGCGAATTGAGAATACGTGCAATGCTAAGCGATTTTAATATTTGGGTAAAACAGGTAGTTTAAATACTTTTTACTTATAATATCTATTTATAACAGAAAGCATATTCAAATTACAAACACCCGGTATAAAAAAGTAATTGGGGGTCCTCCTAGAAAAAACTTGAGTCTCCTAGTCAAAACGGAAAATGAGCTGGGAGTCCTCAACAATGATTATGACACTGAAGTAGCTCATTCAACCACGCTAACACTAGAAGTAAAATACGCAGTATACACGGTGTATCAACTACCCCAAGAAATGTACAAGGTTAGCACAAGATCAGAAGTAATGCATATGTATATAGCCAACTTCCAGTTCTTCGAAAAACAATAATAATACAAAAAAAGGGGGGAAGAATACTAACCTCTCGGGACCAGGGTTTGAAAGTTTCTTAAAAGTTGAAAGTTTTAAGCCAAAAGCTAACCAATTTTTGAAAGCTGAAAGCGAAATCCAAAAGCTGAATCAAAGTTGAAAAGCCAAAAGCGAAAAGCAAAAATTTTATTATATAGCTTTTTATTTAGGTTTTCCCAGAAATTTGTGGCCTTATGTTAATGATAAAAGAGCAAAAAGAAAAAAGTCGACAGCTGAAAGCTAAAAGCCAAAAGTCAATTGATTCCTGGAAGCTGAAAGCAAAATCTGAAAGCTATATGAAACCGAAAAAGTAAAAAGCGAAAAGCGAAAGTTTTATTCTGGGAATCACAAGGGAAAAGCCAAAAACGATGGCTTTATCGTTCAACTTTCAAACTCGGCTCGTCGGGACCAAGGAGCCCCAATATTCCAATAGGCCCGAAGACTCAGACCTTCCTAGCGTCGGCCAGAACGACCCCTCCATCGTCTCCTTCAGTTACGGACGCCTTAAATAAGAAACAGAGGTTTTTTTGTGTTTTTTTTTTTTAAGGATAACTGATAGTAAAACTAATAAACCGCAGTAAGATAACCATTTACTCGCCATAGTATCGGAAAGTCCCAAATTGGCAACAGGTGGGGCAGGCCCAGCAGGAGGCGGGGAAATGCACCTTTTCCTGATTGCTATTTCAAAAAGTGCATCGAAAATCGTGTATTGGATCCTACGGATACGAAGTACGTGTATCTCTGCTCGCAGGACTCTGGCTGTAGTAAAAAATCTTCTGACAATGGTACGCGGTCGAAAGTCAAAGAAGAAATTAGTGCGGCGCCGTGGAATACGACCAGGGCGTACATCCAAGCTACGAAAGGCAAATGTCTTCTCGACCTTACTGGTCCCGCCGATCCTACTGGTTGTGGAGAAGGTTTCTCTTACATTCGAATGTCGAATCTTGGCCCTATGAAGGTAGAGCAGTTAGCGAGTTCTTTTTGTGTTCTACCGACAGACCATTCGTAATATTCGAATTTCACGCTTTCTGATATTTTTCAGAGGAGCACAGAGGAAGAGAAAGCGCCATCTGAAAGCGCTGTCTGCGATACGGACGTGAATTTCCTGCGGTTCTCGGCGAACAAACTCAAATCATTATTGCATGAATTAGAAGTGCCTGAAAGTGAGGTACGTGTGAATTGTCCCCGCGCGTGTACTTTCAGTCTTTCAGTATTAGACAATTGCTACTGGTTTTTTTACAGATAGAAAAACTGAGTCGACAGGAGGCTATTAAAACAGTACGTAAGCTGTTGACTGAGAGAGCAGCTGCTGGGAAAAAGGAAATAATCAAATTTTCTCGAAGAAATGAACTGTTCGGTGTCAAGAGGCGTCAAATAAAGTAATAATTTTCGTCTTCAGTATTATCGTTTGAACAATCCGCGGGATAGTGGAAACGATATTATCAATTTTGTCCGCAGGTACAGAGAAGATTGCCAGCGAATATTTGATCTGCAGAATAAAGTGCTATCGTCGAGCGAAGTCTTATCTACCGATGAAGGCGAAAGCTCGGAGGAAGAGGCAGATTTCAGTGTCGAGGTGATGGGCAAGGAAATTGAAATTATGTTGGAAAGCAACAAAAGCAGCGCCCAGGTAGGTAGAATCATTGATTTTGTTTTGAAACAATCACAACCGTAATCAAAATCGTGGCAATCTTAACGTTTGTGTTACTTGTGCCGCAGTTGTCTTTGGAACGAGAAGAACAGGAGCGACAGGAACTTCGTCGAGTTATGTTGTCTGAACATGACGATAAAAAAACAGAAACAGTTGATGAAGATGGCCGTTATCCTTGTGATCGCAGAGGTATTTATTGAATGTTTGATTTCCGTGTCAAATTTTGTGTGTGAA
This sequence comes from Acanthococcus lagerstroemiae, assembly GCA_031841125.1. Taxonomy (NCBI): domain Eukaryota; kingdom Metazoa; phylum Arthropoda; class Insecta; order Hemiptera; family Eriococcidae; genus Acanthococcus; species Acanthococcus lagerstroemiae. The sequence goes on along the minus strand of JAJSSI010000038.1, from coordinate 18,853 downwards.
TATTGCTAAAATATTGGAAGAACTTACGCATATTGTGGCGAACGCTCCCGAACATTCGAGATAAGCGAAGAACGAGTTGATTGTCTCCTTGATAAGCTGAAGCGTTAGAGAAACTGTCATTTATAGAGGGGGAAAAAACTACTGGGTTACACGAGGGTAACTAATGGGCTACATGGGTAACTATAGGGCTAAGTAGGTAACTAGAGGGTGACTGCAGTAAAATCAGTTACCGCAAACGGAGCGTTCTGATTGGCTGAATGCCAGTTTATGGAAGGTAGTCTGAGGGTAACTGAAAGTTGCAAAAGGGTAACTCTTCCGCTGGTAACTAGAAGGGAACTGATTGCGCATCGGGTAAGGTTTTGTGGAAGAAAATGGTTCTTTTCTTTTTTATAAAAATTTTAGGTACCGGGTTATTTACATCAACACTTTTTCTTGAGGGTGCGAAAATCGAAAAAGAAAAATATTGAATGTCATCCTGTATTGCAACATTACAAACCTTTAATATTCAGCCATGTGTTCTCAACAGAGCCATCTTGTTTTAACTGAAAGTTCTGTAATTCTGTTCTAATGTTGATCTTTAGGTCGAATTCTGAAAATCTACCGAACATTCAGGGATCCCGAAGGTCAAGAGTATACTAGAGTGGAAGTAGTTAGAGAACAAGCGGTTATTGATGGTTACATTCAAGTACGGACGACTAGAGATGATGGATTCATTCGGCAGTTCATTCATCTAGACGATGACCGAAAATTTGAAAATCGTGAAACTGTGAAACAGCTGCATCGGAGCAAACGAACTAATGAGGAAACACGATCCGTGATTTCTAACAACCTGAACGGTAAGCAACGCTGTGTTTTAAAATTGATTAACAAAACTTAACCAAAGGTTTTTCTCTAAATCTCGGTCTTTCTGTGAGAAAATACATTTTCTACAGTTCGGATCAAAATGAACTGTAATATGTTAATTAGCGAGCTTTCTTCTTTTGACCAGGGAGTACAAATGGAATGCACCACAAAGCAGCTGAAATCGCTGTTCCGATTCGAAGGCCAAGCACTCCGAAAACCATACCCGATCTCGAAATGCAGTGTAAAGCTGTTGCAGCAGTGCGTTCTATCTAGTATTTAATCCTCCTTTAGATTCATAGCTCCATCCAGTCGGTTGGAAGATTAATGTAATTTCTTTTTCACTTGATTATAGACCGAACCCACGCAAACTAAAGGAGCTTGCTCTCCGAACCCCGTGACAGCATGCTCATCCCTTGTCAATGCTGTCCAGACTGAAGATCACGACTGTAAGGTATCCGAGCGATTGGCCACAAATATAGATTATAGAATCAAGGTAGACGGCACCAAAGTGAAAATAAATAAGAAATTCATAAAGGTTCGTAATACCCGCCTATCTTATCATTTTGTTCAGAAACCATCTGTGTGCATAGAGAATCTCCATGCTTATAGATGAGTTTTGACCTAAACGATGTGAATAACCGTTATCGAGGCACTTCATCTGATTTGAATGTCTTTTTTGATAGCTCGCCGAAGAAATGAAACGGAAGCGCCACAGCAGTGAATCTTTTTCAGATTACCTGCAGAAGAGATCGAAACCAGCCAACCGAAAACGTGTCGATCCACTGGTCCTATTGTCGACGATGTTAGAATCGATACTGAATGACATGCGAGCGTTACCAGACGTGCAGCTTTTCTTGTTGCCGGTCAGCGCGCGAAGGGTGCCCGACTATTATACCATAATAACCAAGCCCATGGACTTGCAAACGATGCGCGAGAATCTGCGACACCAGAGGTACCAAACTCGAGCAGACTTTCTGTCCGATGTCGACCAGATTGTGCAGAACTCGACGCTGTATAACGGTAACTATTTCATTCTAAACGAGTCAACTACCGGAGAAATCGTTGCGAACTGGAGTTACCATGGAGTGGTTGTGTTTCCAGGCCTCCAAAGTGAGTTGACGTTGGCCGCGAAACGTATGCTCCAGGTGTGCGTGGATCGTATGGCCGAAAAAGAAGACGAACTGATGCGACTGGAGAAGCGCATTAATCCGCTGTTGGACGAAGACGCCCACGTTGCATTCTCGTTCATCCTGTCAAATGTTGTGAGCAGGCTTATGATCTTCTTTAAAAGGGGGCTGCTTGTCAAGCCGGGGAAGAAGAAATCCTCGGGAGATGAATGTCCAATGGATTTGGAGACGATCAGCTATAATGTAAATGGTATGTAAACTCGCGAGCTGTATTCATAACTGTTTTATCGGAACCTGGGTGTGCACCAACAGTGCAAATAGCTTATTGAGGTTGGGGAGGACTTACAACTTTTTCGCTTGCTTCGCTCGTAAAATTTATGTGCTGTAGCTCCTCCTCTGCATAATTTTCAAATCGATCTTAGGGGAGAGGACTTTCAGCATGTTTAGAGAATATTACATTTGTAGGGTGTGCCAATTCACTTTTTCTTCTTCTGTAGTCCAGGGCTGGTATTCCACTAAAAAAGTACGACGAGGTACGCGCGCACTCCCATAAGAACGATCGTACAAGTGCGATCGTACCTCGCGCACTTTTGTTAGTGGAATACCAGTTTTGGCTGTTATGCCATCATCAGGCACTCAATTCCTTCTTCTCTCCCTCAATTTTGTCCCCGAAAAGTTGGAAACAAAGTGAACAGGTAGCTTGTCATCTCAGAAATGGGAACCAGCATTTTGTATTATTCGTGAACGTTACAATCTCTTCCTTCTCTGAACGCATTAAATAGGGTCCTGTTAGCAAAATTGAAGAGAAATTGTGTATGAAAATTTTTACAGAAAGAAAGTAAGCATTTTTTATTTGAATGAATTAGAATATTAGAATTCTTCTCTCTTTTCTGGTCTTCTCTCTAAAAAAGGGAAATCTTATGTACTACGCAACTTCTATCAGAGTAGAATTCAAAGAAGGAATTCTTAGGTTGTTGATCTCCAAATATTTCTTGTAAGCAAAATTAGAATTTCTCCTCCTGGCTCTCCAGTCCAAAAATCAGAAAGGTGTGTCTGTCGGATTAAAAAAATGAATTTTCATCTCAAAACTGTTTTCAATTATTAACAAAATTTGGTATCCATCCACTCCCCCTTTTATCTAAAGAACTGGGATTCTTATTAATGGGCAAAACTTCGGAAAAGTTTTCTTGTTTACCGACCTGAGAAATGATGTGCCTGAAAAATGTTAGTTTTTTCATTTAGCAAAATCGATGTTGCGTTTTTTTTTATACTTACAGTTCTGAAACTGTTTCTAGTTGAGACGAGTGATTTCAGTCTCTTGACTCCGTTTGAATAAAATGAAAAAATAAAAAAGTTTTGACTGTCATCAATTAACGAAACCCAAACTAGAAAATTTTACTTTCCTCATCGATCTCAGAACTTATATTGCTTGGAAAATCAGATTTTTTCTTTCTCCCCCGCCCCTTTCCAAAAAATTTGAATTTATCCGTTAAAACACTGACAGAGTGACTTCATGTAACTCGATGTTTCAAAATTTTTTCACTTGAAAAAATTCTAATTCTTACCTCTCTCTTCCCTGTACTTGAAAAATTTGACTTTTTCTTCTGTTAAAAAATTGAAAATAGAAAGTCCTTTTTCTGTTAGTCAACTCAAATATGTCCAGTTGATGAATTCTTCATTTTTGATTTGGCAAAATTGGAATTTCATTCTTCCATCTTCAAAAGAAAAATGAGGACAAGTAAATTCGGTCAAACGAAATTGAAGAAGTGAATTATTCAAAGGTTCTCGATGTGAGACCATGCTGAATTCGAAAGCCTCCTTTCTCTCTTTTATCCTGTGCTCCAAAAATGAATTCCTTGTTAGTTGGCAACATTAACAAGAAAAGAATATACTTTCTAATTTTTCGATGCCCCTCCAATGGGGCGGGGCCATAATCCAAGATTTTTATTTGTTGGTAAATTTGAAAAGTACCTATCAATGTCAAACCATTCCATTCGATTAAATCGAGATGTAAATGACAAAATCAAAGTCAAGCAAAGGTACTTTCTCACGTGAAGCATTTAGTACATATTGATGAAGGAAAAGTGGTATTCTATTTGAAACTCGTTTCCTTTGCAAGCTCCTGTGGTTGGACCAGTGTTCAGAAAGTCAGTAAAAACAGGTCAAGCCGAAACAGATTTTTAAATTCCAGTTTGACACCACTGGTGTATGTTTTGAGACATAGGAGGAATAAAATATACCGAGTGTCTCTTTTGCAGTGACCCCCTTCCACCTGGTAAGTAGGCAACCTATACCCCGACAATATGTATGTATGTTTGCATACGCGTATTTTCGAAGGGGATACGTTATGGTCAAATTTTGAAAAGTGTTCTATCTGTGAATTTTTTTTTTCTTCTCTCGACTGGAGATGGACAGAAAAATGGTACCAGTAGGTAATAACAGAAGGCAGTTGCGGTAACCATAGAAAAACAAATGGTCGGAATCTGTTCAACAGGATGTTCATAAAATTAATTTTAGTACAAATTAGATCAGAAAATTTTCACATTGTTTCAATTTCCCATGAAACTTGCCCTCTCAAGCTACTGTTTTTTTAACTTGCATTAGATTGTACATTAAATTTCCCTTAAAAAACATCATTAGTAATCTTTTTGTATCTAGATTAGAACTGTTCAAAATTGAGTTCAAGATATCCACATTATTAATTATTACTTTTTAACACAGATGCACAGACCTTATGAAGATGATATCATCTTCTTCAGCTACTTTACCACTTCACAGAGTTATATCGCTTATGGGGCTAATTCACCTCCCTCCTTTCATCTATTTACCCCATATTGGAAATTGAGGCCTGTGCAATGAGAAGGGAGAGGAGGGGTCTAGTACTTTGTAAAGATTAATATGGGTATCCAATAATTGGTTTTAAAGGTCACCAAATTCAGTTTTGTAACATTTTGGCCATATTCCCCGAATCGTGGCGCATACCAATGGGAAGGAGGTGCAAAATGACAGTTGTGGTAACCACCAGAGTACTGCACGCTTACCTACGCAGTTGACCGTTACCTAGTATTAACAACACAGTACTGTGAATTATACCGGGTTCGTCAAACTAGGTACTAGGTACTCCCACTTACCTAGTACCGGGAGAGGTAACGATTGAAACTAGGTGCCTAGTTTTTGCCGTTACCTAGTACCGGGAGATAAGACATGAAACTACTTACCTAGTTGAAGAACAGTCCTCATCAGTGGCGTAGCGTGTCGCAATAGGGGCGGCAGAAAAGGGCTAAGGTATTTTACCCCCTCCCCCAACATTTTTATCCCCCAGATGTTACTCCCCAAACAATTTTTCACCCCCAAAAATTGTTGATCCATCCTAAAATTTTTACCCCCCTCCAAAAAAAATTCTTTCCCGCACTTCCCAAAAAAGTCCTCTTCTTAAAAATAATTTTTTACCCCCAAAAATTCTTCCCAAAAAAATTTTTTTTCCCAACCCGAAAAAATATTTTTACCCCCTTCCCAAAACATCTTTACCCCTTTCCTTCTCCCCCCTTCATATTTTCACACGTTAGGAAATCATGGAATGTTTTCTTTCTGCCAGGTAAATCCCGGTAAACCAGGTAAACCTGGTACTTTACCCATCCCCTCGCAAAATTAAAAAAAAAACAAAAAAAAGTTACTAGGTGCTACCCGGTAACCCGGTAATGCACTGTACCTAGTACCGGGTGGTACCAGGTAACTGATAATACCGGGTACCGGATATGAAAACTAGATAGTGTAGGTATTGTACCGTGTTGTTACCTACCCGCCACAGTACTCTGGTAACGGAACCACCCAGAGAAAAAAAATTAAAGATCATGGAAAGTGGTTGAACATGATTTTCACAAAATTAATTTCATTTAGTACAAACTTGTACTGTTGGTATTTTTTCTATTTACTGTAACACTCGGCGGGGGGGGGGGGTATTAACTTATTAACTGAGTGATGAGGAATGTTATTTATGTAAATTAACGAATTTAGGCCCAACAAATTGCTGTTGATATGGATAGAAGAACCAGCTGGGTTATGGTCTTATGGTTATGGATACATGATGAAAAAAGTTCCCCCCCCCCATGTTCAGGTTGATCGCGATTATATGGCAGAATTATAAAATTATTGCTAACCAACCAAATTAACATGAAAATTTCATTTACTATTGGCTGAGTGTCTTTGTTTTGTTATTGTTCTTTTCCCTTACAGTTTGAAAGTTAGTTATTTTGTTTTGCAAAGCATTTTGTGTACTGAAATTTTGAAAATATTTCTAATTTCAATCATTTTTTTAAAAGTACGTTGGTATATTGATACAATACTTGGCTAAGAGATATTCTAACTCATATTACACTGATATAGTGAATTACTATGGTTTATGTAGAGGAAATAGTAAGGAAGCAGCTCTATGTTATGCAGAAGATTTTCTTATTGCAAAAAAAAAAAAAAAAAAAGAGAGAGCGAGAAAAAGAGCTTAAGAGGGCAAGTTTTACAGGAAATCGAAAAAATGTGGACAGTTTCTGATTTAATTTGTATTAAAATTGGTTTTATGAACACCCTGTTGAACCGATTCCGACCATTTTTTCCTGTGGTTTCCACAACTGCTCTCTACTATTACCTACTGATACCATTTTTCTATCTCTTGACCATAACTCAGCCTCTTCAAATGTAACAGTATGCAAACATATCTACTTTTGTCAAGGTAGGTTACCTACTTACTAGGTGGAAGGGGGGAGGGTCATTACAAAAGAGACACCCTGTATAATACCCGAAAATGTGACCCGATGAAAAACGAGTGGGTGAGCAATTTCTCTCATTTTTGGTGAAACAACTCTACCGAAATTTCCCAACTCCACTCGACTAAAATGGTAAATTTTCCCAACTGCTGAGTGTGGTTCTTTCCTACAGACACATAGTGTAACACCCTAATAAAAAAAATTTCCATGGAAATTTCTGTTAACAACATTGCTGCAGAGTGCAGACTGTAGTCGCGCAGAGCGCAGCAAAGGTCAGGATCAACATGGCTGAAAAAAAAGTTTCCATGAAAATGTCAACAACTGAACTGAATTGTCACCTGAAGAACTAAATTATACGAACTAGTTTCGTGTCGGTGGGCATGGAAATTTCTATTAACAATACGGCTGCAGACTGTAGTCGCGCAGGCGCAGCAAATGTCAACCACTGAATTCGTTTCGGGGAGAGCGTTACGGGCTTTGCACAAGCAGTATGCCTAGTAGTAAAAGCATTATGCTAAAATAAATTTCCATGGAAATGTCAACCACTAAATTCGTGTGAAGGGAGCGTGTCGGGAGAGCGTTACGAGTTATCGTTACGGTGTTCGCTCAAGTATACCCAGTAGTAAAAGCATATAAAATGCTAAAAATCAAGCTTTCTCACGTCAGATATTTACTTGCAGCCCGTAAATACCACTCACGAAAAGAATTTCTAGCTGATGTCGAACTGATTTTCAATAATTGTTTGTACAATGGCGAGGATCGGACGGTTTTGGAGAAAGCAGAAACGTTACTGAACATGGCAAATGCGTACCTTGACGAGGTAAGCTAGACACCATTGCTGATGTATTTATCTTTCACTTTTGATAGCCTAGTAACTGTCTATAGTTGGATGCTATATATCCAGTTATAAGCTCTAAATCTTTTTTTTTCCCCCTCTATTATGTCTTATAGTACGACGAGCATTTGACGAAGTTGGAGCAGAAGATTAAACTCGTACAGTTGAACGAGAACATCAATTGGCTGTCTTCTCCGTGGTGTAATGGAGGCGACCACCGTAATCAAAAAGTGAGACATAAATCCGGTTTTGAGCATGGGATAGTGTACTTATTATTTGTGATACCAAATTAACCTGTACTATCTTATACATGTATAGTCGAGTGTAGGACGCTCTCCTAATTATGTTGAATCACTGATGGATCTCGAAAACTGTATGGTCAAAGAAATCAATGGCAATGACTTCGCGAAAGTTGACAGGCATCAACTACTTGCGGAAGGTATGTTTTTTTTAAACCGACTTTTTCGAAGAAAAAGGAGGTATTACTTGTATATTCGTCACAGTTGTCGAGATGGGGGTTACGTTTCAGAGTGTGTAGATTGCAACTGAAATAGTGGCTGAAATTTATTCTAGGCTCGTGTTTGTATGAACAGCCTTGAATGACTTGGGCTAATTGGGCGTTAAATTTGGATCGGGAAAGTCGTTTTTGTCGTTCTTGAAACTGAATTTCAGGAAGCGGGTTGGTGTACCGACTAAACATGTAAAAGGCTTCCCATTCGCTGGCCACTTAGCAGCCCAACGGTTTAGTTATTAGTTTAGTGGGATATTTTCATTTAACTGTAATCTTGATATCTCTGAAGCGTTGGTGAATTCCAGATCTTTGGGGCCCGTGATCCCTTGTATGGTGAATCTGGTCCAGTTTAGAGTTTTCTATTACTATCGATGAAATAGTGAGATGAAGAGCAAATTTTCAAGAGTGCAAAAAGTCATTATTAGAAGTTTGAGTCATTTGCTGTACTGTGCAAGTCTTAATCCGGTTTCATCATGTAAATAATATTCATGCTTGCACGTGTGGTATTTAATGGCGTGATGAGGAGAGAAAGGAAGTTACAAATTAGTTATTTTGTAGTTTGAATGAAAACGAATATCCTGGACTATGGGTAACTGAACGTCATTCTTATCAAAGTAGTTTCATATTATGACCAGTGTTGCCTGGCACACAAACCGGAAAAACATTACTTTCAAGCGTGACGTTTCACACCCCACGTTAATAATAATAAGACTGTTTCCTTTGTGTCTTACCAGCGATATATAGACTAGTTTTATGTTTGTCTTTATGTCTTATCAGTAGGAAATGAGACTGCTGTAGTATCATCGGGGAAGGAGAAATGGGTTGTTAGATTTATATCAGGTAGACTTTTCATGCCTATCGTATATCTTTCTCTGTCATTATGTCTTTTATCAGCCATAGACTGACAGTCTCATGTCTGTCTTCAGGTTTTATCGCAGTAATGAAGTAGAAGGTGACTGATCTGTCCCTGCAATTCTTTGGAATTTTTCTTTATGTCTTATCGACGAGTCTCGTATCTGTCATAATGTCTTATCAGTAATGAAGGAGATTGACTGACTGTATCTTACCATACATAAAAAAATTTCCGTAGAAATTTATATAAAAACAACAACATGGCTGGAGACTGTAGAAATGTCAACCATTGAACTGAAATATCACCATGAAGAGCTAAATCACACTGACTGTCTTCGTGTTGGGGGAGCGTGTCAAGGGTGGTGTCGCCACAGACATACATAATAAAAGCTAGATGACGAATTCCCCATAAGACGCCATGTTAAAAAATTGCGCGAAAACATAGTATAACTTGCGCCTGACGCGTAGGTCATGCGTTCTGGTATGCTTTACTACGCATACAGCGTTGACAATGAAAATACGGGTATCTTCCTGTTGTTTCATGTTTTTTGGTGAAACGGAAGGTTCAGAACAAAATTTTACAAAGAACAGAAGTTACTAGAAATGTACATTATATTTTTGTGCCGATAAACTTCAATAATAAAACAGTATAATATGCGAAATGAGGCATAAAAGGAAGGAAATATATGGCATGCATTTATCAGCATGCAAAAAAAAAGGATTTTGCACGAAATCGCGGTAATACAAAAAACAAATGAAGAAGAAACGCAAACATGATTATGCCTGCACGAAATAAAAATACATGGAACGCAATCGAATAGAAATCGAAAAATTGATATCCAGTTTCGACATGTACTCATATTAATTAATTTTTAGAATAATCATTTTTTTATTATTTGAGTTTTTTTGAGAGTTTTTTATTAAAAAAATAATTAAGTTAAAAAAAAAGCATTTAAAGCAAAAAAAAATATATAGTTTATATTAATTAAAATGATTAATATTTATTATAAAAATAAATTAAAAATATTAAAAAATTAAAAAAATAATATTTTAATAAAACAATTAAAAAAAATACATTAAAAAAACAATAATATTAAAAAAACAAAAAAAAACAAAAAAGTTTTTTTAAAAAAAATACGGGGAAGCTAACGTTTTTTAATTTTTTTTTACATGAATCATTATTATTTACATTAACATCTTGTGTCTGCTTAGTCTCACTTTCGTTCGTTCTAGTCAAGTTTTACAGTTCAAGCAGTACAGAGGTCGAAAGTGTCCAGCTAGATTATATTTATTATACTCGTATCACGCTCAGTGGTGGATCTAGGAATTTTCCAGGGAGGGTGTTTTGAAAATAAAACTTTTTCCACCTCCGCCCCCTAAAAACTGAGGTGGATGTCATTTTAAATAGTTTCTGAAGACAAGTTTCATAATGTGATTAAATCGTTTCAAAATGAACATTGTAGACTGTAATGCTGCAAATACTCAAAAACAGGAGAAGAATTCAGAACTCAAGCGTTTTTTTTCTTCTTCAGCCCGAAGGAAGTGTCCGACCCTCCCTCCCCCCCCTAGAACCGCCGCTGATCACGCTAACTCTGGGCAAGTGTTACTGTACCGATTATTTTTTTTCGTGCAAATTTTATCATGTTTGCGTTTAGGTTTTTCTTTTTCGGTAGGTCCTCGATTTGCGTGCGAAACCTTTTATTTTTGTGTACTATACCGTATTTCTTCGCATATAGGCCGCACCTTTTTTCACGTTTTCAAAACCTCAAATCTGGGGTGCGGCCTATATGCGAAGTACTTTCGATTTTTTTTCTTTCTCTTCGCGGAGAAATGATTCCGGCAAATGCAACGAAAAACTACGGTAGATTCACCTTATCAGAAGCAAGTAACCTCTCCTCTTCCGACGATTCCGACCCAGACGACCCCGACACTGCCTGTGATTCTGAGTAAGTTTATTACTACCTAGTATGGCGACGATTCTAACACAGTTTTATGTAAATCTATCCCTGAATCAATAAATCATAACTTATTGTGTATCTATGTATTGTGTGCGGCCTATATTCGAGTGATAAAAAAATTTCTGAAACTGTGGTCTCAAAAATGGGGTGCGGCCTATATGCGAGGGCGGTCTGTATGCGAAGAAATACGGTATATTTTTTGTATTACACATGCATCGAAACAACGGTTTAACAGTCTCATCATTTTGCAGATTGAAAGTTCACGTTATCACGATAGATCGCAGCTGCGTTTGTAAATGCTACGGCACATGCGCAGAAGACTCTTTTTAGTCCTAGGACTTGTAAAAGGACTGAAAAAAGATGACGTCACATATTTTTCTTTCACAGATGTGTACAATCTAGCTAGGTACAATTAGCTGTTCGATGCATTTGTAATACAAAATATCTTACAATGCAAGGATTGAAGCGAGTTATCACGCCTCCGCACGACTAGCTTCACTCGCCTTCGGCTCGCTCCGCTAACAGTTGCACTCGGCGTGATAAAGCTCGCTTTCAATCCTTGCAGTGTAATATACTTTTCGTAACACATTTTTTAGCGACTTAATTTTTTTCACTTATCCGATCATTCATATGTCTGTCTCTCTAAAGAATAATATCTTATTTTCAAATACCTTTCACAAATTAAAGTGAAAATTATAAGTTTAGAATTATTATCCAAATAATCATCTCTGGTCACTGATGCGATACTCGAAAGGGTAGTTTTCGTGGCCGGGGGTGCGATGTCATAGGGGCCACTTTGGCCTCGTGCATCGCCTTACGTCCTACCACACCATTATCCAAAATAAATTACAAGGGGCATTCAATAAGTAACGTCCTTTCTGCGTGTAAAAAATGTATGTATAAATATAAACAAAATTGGTTTGAAAATTCGAAATCCACAGTCTTTACTCCACTTTTCTACATAATTACGAAAAAAAATTTTATGCATTTATCTCAACACAGGGGGAGTTTATCTGTACCGCGTCGACAAGATTCCGGGCTCAGACAGAGGCTTTTTACTGTTAGGCAACCTAGGCAGCGGCAAAATTTTAGGGTGGCAAAATTTTGAATATTTAGACAAAAAAAAAACCTAAAAAATTTTAAAAAATGAAGGAAAAAGGAATGAAAAAAGTAGAAAAATGGAGAAAGAATAAAATAGAACAAGTAACTACGCCATTCGAAAGATTTCTGTCATATACGAGGTGACCAAAAGGTCCGTTCCTATTGAAAAATACTTTGCAAAAATTTTCTAGTCAACGTATCAAGAAAATTTCTACTGCAGTAGCATTCCTGGTCCATTACTATTGAATCAATATCCATCTTCCGAATTATCAAAGCGTATAAAATTTTTAGTAACGTGACAACCGAGAAGTGATCCGACAAAATTGTAATTTTTGTTTCATAATCTATTTCAATCATTTTCCCCCCTTTTTCCCTCTGTAGTTTGCTACAATGAATTTTGTCATGATGTATTCGGGCTGCTCAAAGCGGTGGCCCGCTGTTATCGTTTACCTTGTAACCCTGACCGAAGGGAATATTTCATTTGCAGGCATACGAAGAAATCTCAAAATATTATGAAAACGAAAGCGTTTATCGAAAAAATGAATAGAACAAAAGAACAAAATTTATAGTACACAAAATTTTCTTTCCACTGAGACTATTTTTATTTCAATCTGATAAATTTTTCTAAAATGTGTGGGGTTTCAGTAGTTCCTTCTTTTCACGTGCCTAAAATTGTAGAGGGCGACTCCATTCAGCATAATATTAATCAATCAATATAAGTATATTGAAACTAAGGATTATTTTCTTGACAGCGAAGTGAATTTAAGTCCGTAATTTGGTATAAAGGGTATTAGCACTTTTGCAGCCTAGTTCATAGTCACCTACCCATTATAAATTGGGCGCACTTATGATTGCATGTGCTCCTACCACGTATTTTTAATCAAATGGAGTGGCAGATTTTATGTTGCCTAGAGCAGCTTCTTTCCTTAATACGCCTTTGGGCTCACAATCTAAAGGAAAGAAATTCGGGACTTTATTTTTGCGTAAAGATCGGCCTCTATCACATGAAACTGGAATTTTTAAACGGAAGGCGGAAGATTGAAATTGTGTATACTGACGATCATCTAAACATTTTTGTAGATACTGTCTATCAAATTGTGCATGATGAACTTGTTTTCGTAAAGTTTCTGCTTGCTGGATTCCGAATTTCCTACCTTCAGAATGTGGGCCCGTAATTTTATCGACGCGGTACAAGTAAACTTCCCTCTACGTTGGGATAAATGCATAAATTCTTTTAGTAATTATGTAGAAAAGTAGAATGAAGACTGTATACACATAGATTCCAAATTTTCAAACCGATTTTGTTTATCTTTATGAATAAATTTTATACACGCAAAAAAGCACATTACTCATTGAATCCCCCTTGTATAACTGTTGGAGTAAATTGGGTTGATTACAATGAGAAGACGAATATTCATTACACAACATAGAAAAAAAGAGGTTGGAAGTAATTGGAAGAAAGGTCTATGTAAAGCCCCGCTCATATCTCTCTGCAGACCAACCAAATACTATTTTGGAGATCTGATAGAAAATAACTGGTATGATTTAAGGTGAACTCACGAGTGTAGCATTGACACTATGTCACGAAAACAGATTTAGGAAAAGACACAATTAAAATGAAGCTAAAAAACTCGGATGTATTCAACATTTTTAATTTCATGTTTCATGGTTACCTATACAAAATCGAAGGCATACGGATTAAAATATATGATTGCGAGTTTTGACTTTGTAGTCAGCATCAGGCTTAGGCGTGGGTTGAAAGGCGACAGATTTTTAGGGGCCGCCTGGGGCGGCAAACGAAAGAAGACGAATTTTTTTTTTCAAGCGTATAGTTCACTCGAAAAGAGTAAAATAATAAATGAAGCAGAGAGACTTTACAGTTTTACTCGTACATTTGACACAAAAAAAAAATATTAAAAAAAAAATAAGAAAGGCGCACAGAATTCCATAGCCCAAAGGCGGAAAAAAGCTAAGTGCGGCTCTGGTGAGCATAATGTTTATGAAATACATAATGATTAATGAATAAGATGAAACTTGAAACCTTTGAAAGTGAAAAATTTAATGTCATCGATGTGCTCGCAGTTCTAAGAGCTGTGTTTAATTCCTCAGTCTTATTTGAGAAAGTAAAAACGAGTTAGAAACTTTAATATGTACATGCCGTTGCAATTGTTGCAAAAAAATTTTGATATTGATCCGGAAGCAGAGTTCAAAAAGCAGCATCGCCGTTCGCCGCATTCCCAAACGATTCTACTCAAGTAATGAAAATCAAACGGAAATGATTTTTTACCAGTTCTATATAGATCCGAATTTTACAAAGTTTTAGACCGTCTGATCATGGAAATGAAAGAAAAAATCGAAAATTTGTATGAAATGTTGAATCCTTTTCATAAACTTCTGGAAATTCTCTTGAAATGAGAAAATTTCTATTGTATTTGCAGTTAATTCGACGAACAATAATTTGCGAAACAATCCTTCGGAATATTATTAAATTCAAGTATCACCAGTAAAAAGTATAACTATTCCTGAAATGGTGAGCAACCATTGGCATACTATCAATAAGTAGGGCTGATACGATGACCTACCCGTAAGGGGCACATAGGCAACTATTTTTCCGCGAGTTCGTCATCTAGCTTTAATTATGTATGTCTGTGGGTGTCGAAACAGTAGTGTTGCGCTAGTGATGTGGCTATACTGGCCAACCAATAGACATATTGCTTGAAGTATAAATTTCGTCGTCAGAATAGATGTGCGAAATGTAAATCGTTTTTTCGGGGCTGGGCGCGAGGCGCTGCCGACTGGCAATGCTCATCCTTGTATCAGTTGGGACCTTTATGTTCCTTGTATTAGCCTTCGAGTACTACGCTCCACTAGTGCATCAGTTTGCAGACGCGTCTGCAATTGAAGAGTATTTATTCACGTTTTTCATGAAAAAATAGAGAACCTTTCTTTTTCTTAAAATCGTCTCTAAATCATTGATTTATATGTATACTGGGTTATTCAATATTCGTTGCAACATAGGAAGTTGCGTCGAATCATGAATAAGCATGCAGTACGCGAACCACACGAAAAAGGGAATTGCGAATCTAATTCGTAGTCGATGATTTCCGCTAAAATTCTTGGAAATCATTGGAGATTTTCCCGAAATCCGACAAAATTCCCTTGAAATCATCGGAGACTTCTCAATGATGTCCAATAAATTTTATCGAATTACCTCGAATTGTTGATAAAATTGCATACTCAAAACGCCGTAAATCTGTCATTCAGGAAAAATGTTAGATAATCTCAGAAGAATTTCATCGGAAACTTCCGGGAAAATTTCCCATGATTTTTAAGGAATTTCATCAGAAATTTTTGGGAAAAAATTCCGATAATTTCCGAATAATCTCATTGGAAAAAAATTTCCAATGTTTTAAGTATTTGGGGGGAAAACGCCGATGGTTTTTAGAGGATTTCATCAAAAATCTTCAGGGGAAGATCTCCAAACCCATCGCATGAGTGAAAAATTAGTCTCAATTCTTCCGAAATTATCGAAATATTTCCCCAAACATTTCCGATGAATTTCTTTAAAAGTCATCGGAGATACTTCTCAAAGATTTCCAATGAAATTCTTTGGAGATCATCGAACATTTTTCCTGAAGATTTTTCATAAGTTTCTGCAAAAACTATCGCGGGTTTCCCCCGAATATTTCCTAGTGTGAAATTCTTCAAAAATTATCGGAAAATTTTCTCGAAGAATTTTGATGACCGTTTTTTGGGAAAATTAAAAATTTTTCCCAATCATTTCTAATGAAATTCCGTAAAAATCATTAGACATTTTTCCTGAAGTTTTTCGATAAAATTCTTCAAAAACCATCGGAGTTTTTACAAAATACAAGTACAACTTCATTCTCGGGCTTCAAAACAAAACTACCATGTTTTCGGGTATTTTGCACATTATTCCTCGCCTGATTCGTGAATCAAGTGAAATACGAAATTGGGACGAACTACGAATAGTATTAGATTCTCAATTCGTCATTTTTTTTGGCGAATTTTTCGCAATTCCCTTTTTCGTGTGGTTTGCGTATTGCGTGCTTATTCATGATTCGATGCAACATGTCGCTTCCTATGTAACGAATATTGAATAAACCTGTATAACTACTCATTTTTCTTTTCAACAGAGTTATTATTTTTTTCTATAATATGTATTTTATGTATTTTAAAGTAAAATAACTTTTTTTTTTTTGCGTGTTACTATTTTATGAAAGAAAACATAATAAAAAGTGAAGTTCGTCGGCCGTTTTTACAAAAATTTTCAACTAGACTCTTTTTGTTCTGAAAACATCTGGTCAGCCTCAGGCTGACCAGACGTACTATTTTCAAGAGTATTGTACTCTTTTGGAACAATGGAAAAAGAGTACTCTTTTTCCCCTCCGAAACTTCAATTTACATATATTCTTTTGATCACATCCGGTAGCGTAGCCAAGGAGGGGAGCAAAGGAGACAATCGCCCCATGTTTTTTTTTGTCTTTTTTAAGTAAAGTTACAAAAAAAACAAAACTGATGAGCTAGTCTGTAATGGGAAAACCCGTGTGACTGGTACTTGTGAAACATAAACAGCTGAAACTTAACTCGACGTCTTTGGGTAGTCAAACCCGACGCACCTGTTGTATTTCGTTGATCCTGTATTTCGTTGATTCGTTGACACACGTACTGTGTTACTGTGTGATGGAGGGGGAAATTGAACGAACACTCAGCCACAGGTGCAGTGTGTGTACATAGAGATATCTACTAATACCTATATAAATTGTATCAT
Organism: Acanthococcus lagerstroemiae; assembly: GCA_031841125.1. Taxonomy (NCBI): domain Eukaryota; kingdom Metazoa; phylum Arthropoda; class Insecta; order Hemiptera; family Eriococcidae; genus Acanthococcus; species Acanthococcus lagerstroemiae. The sequence continues at coordinate 2,077 of JAJSSI010000038.1, read as the reverse complement.
GAAAAAGTATCCAGTTATGTTTCAAATCTTTATCTACCCCCCACCCCCACCAAGCATGTCATGCCACACTGCATAAAATTTGACATTTAAAAAATACCTATTTCTCGCTTTGAAGTTTTCGCCCCCCCCCCTCCTTTGACAAAATCCTGGCTACGCCACTGATCGCATCATAAAAAAACAATATAACTAAAGAAACATTTCTCCTAATTGTTGAAAATATTTTGAAAATTTGACTGATTCAGAAGAAACGTACCCACAATCAATTAGGCACTTATATCCCTCGTGAGATACATTTCTGCAGTGCAGCTATTTTTTAGCTAAAGCCACAAAACGTACATAGTACCAATTGGCAACATTGATGTAACTGGAAGTGCCACAGTTGAAGAGTTGTCTATAAGAAAAGCCTCGGCTCAATGTACTGTTTCTCAGGAGACGGAAGCCCAGTTATTCTAAAGTTAAAAGTGTGAAAAATGATAACAGTTTTCAGTTTTGTGTTTCGTTTATCATGATGTTGGTGAATGAAATTTAAAAATAAAAGTAAAAATTATATAATTTATTACTTATTATAAATTTAAAAAATTTAATCTCAATATTATAATAATTAATTTTATTATTAATTAAATTTTTAAATTAATTACATAATTACCAAAATATTTTAATAATGTTTCCTACTCTGTTTTAATAATGATAATGATGATGATGATGAATAAATCATAAATTCAGAAATTCTCATAGCGCGTACAGCGCTAAAGTTTCTTGCGGTAACGCGCGACAAAATCTTTCTCGACCACTTTTTTTCTTGTATCCCATATCTATGCGACTGCATTAACCCTCTCCATTTTGAAAATCTGGCCAGCCTGTAACTTGGATTATTAATGTCATGGAGAAATATTTCTTACAATGTATGTTGTAAACAGTATTTTTTTTAATCTTTTTTTTTTTAATGTAGATTTGATGTGTTCAACGGACGATGACGATGACTTGATGGACGAGATGCGATGTGATTATGATCTGTCAGCGATCGACTGTAAATAGGAATTGTACTTCGAGTTTCAAGCAGGTATTGATTTTTTCATATAATTTTAATGGGGATCTGTGATTATTATTTTGAAGTTTTTGCTTATTTTTGCTCTGTGGACGTTTGATATCCTCCAGTGATATTATGTGTAAGTATAGTAGCTACCTATGCAAGTTGTTAATTTTCGCGATAAAATGTTTTGTTGAGATTCAGATTTTTTATTTTATTTTTTATTGATCATATCTTGATCATATCGAAATAAGTGACATATTAAGCGGCAGCTAAATTTTATTAGAATAATCTACCGTTTTAAATTGTGATCTAGTACAAGACATTGATATTCGTTTAATCGTGAGCCCTCATCTTCTTATGTAATGTTAGGTGGTTTTTTGACCTTTTTATGTCTTTACTTTGGCACGCAACTGAAAAAAGCGTTACTTTGGAGCGTGACGAAAATAATAATAATAATAATAATAAAACTGCTGGCTGATCTCTGACTGGCTGACTCAACACTTCATTCTGCTGCGAGTACCGTACTCCTTGTATCAGCCTGTATTCCCTTGCGAGCATCACATTCCTTGTGCCAGCCTGCGAGCACTACGCTCTGCTAATGCATCATCTTGCAGACCACGGGAGAGAATTTTCATGTCTGCTTCGCGGATTGCGCCGACACGAGAATGTCATTGTTCAGCGAACGTAGCGTCCAAAAAATGAGCGCGCCAAAAAATATAGAGATATACGTGCTCTGCGGAGCGTCGTGGATGACGACATTCTAATGTCGGCGCAGTCCGCGAAACAGACATGAAAATGCTCTCCCGTGCGGTTGCAGACTCGTCTGCAAGATGATGCGCTAGTACAGCGTAGTGCTCGCAGGCTGGTACAAGGAACGTGATACTCACAAGGAAATACAGGTTGATACAAAGAGTGTGGTACTCGCGTGCGAATGAAGTGTTAAGTCAGTCAGTCAGTCATTTGTTACGGTTTTGCTCAAGTATACCCAGTAGTTTGTTTGGTTTATGAATGTATTTTCGCCTGTTTTAATGAATACCTACAGTTGAA